>JAVXUP010002373.1:0-138511 GCA_033070095.1 Escallonia herrerae | reverse complement strand
GACAAGATGCTTCAGCAATATGCATATTCTGGTGCTTATCTGTGAAGTGAGTGGCCAGATTATTGACTGGACAATCTTAAACATTTTAGCATAGGGTGGCATGCAGAATTGAAATATTGAATACTGACCATTAGCTGCGGGAGAGATTACCAAAGGTCGTCCTGATAGTAAGGCTATTCTCGAAATGGAAGACCTGTATACTTATGTTTCTTTAGATAATCTAAATTTGTTTACCTACTATGTTCTCCCTGACATTTTAATTTATAATGTGATGGTCAATTTCAGTTACTCTTTGATTGGTGATTTAAGCTATGATGAATGAATGATGAATCATCTAATGGACACATAATAGAAAAAAATACATAAAGAAATGATGAAAGAAATACCAAGAGTCTAATCGAGTCAAGCTAGTGGCAGAGGAAACACTTACAGTCAATATAGGTAACACTCAAAAAATATAAAAGAAATCAAAATAGGGGCTTGCCTAGGTGAGAGAGAAAGAGAGGAAGTCACTGCACTCTTGAAAGAATTCATAGACGTATTTGCGTGGTCACATAGTGACGTGCCTGGTAGACCTATCAATTTTTGAACACTACTCACCTACCTGCCTGAAGCCAAACCGGTCAAATATAAGCTCTATAAGTTAAAACTCCTCCACATAGGTTCCATAAGAGTTATCAATACCTTAACTGGTTGGCCAACATCATACCTATTACAAAAATAACTGGGCAAGTTTGCATATATGTTAATTACCGAGACCTTAATCAAGCTTCCCCATAAGATGATTTTTCTCTTACTCATTATAGACATGATCATAGACAATACTATGGAACACGAGTTGGTTTCCTTCGTGGATTGCTTTGTGAGATACAATAAGATAAAATGGCTCTCGAAGACCAGGCGATAACAACCTTCACCATTCCATAGGGCTCATTTTGGTACATTATGATGCCCTTTGGATTGAAGAATGCAAAGGCTATATATCAGCGAGCTGCTACTATCCTCTTCGATGATATGATTCATAAGGAGGTAGAAATATAGGAGGATCGTTATGTTTAAAAAGCGTGAAGATCATTGTACAATTATATGGTACTTTGAGAGATTAATGCAGTATAATATGAGGATCAACCCACAGAAGTGCGTGTTTGGAGTTATAGCTAGAAAACTACCAGGATTTATGGTCAGCAAGCAGGATATTGAGGTCGTCACATCTAAGATGCAGGCCATAGTAGAGATGCCACCACCCAGAAGTGAGAAAGAACTTCAAAGATTTTTTAGTAGAATCCAATATATCTTATATCCTAATTAACCTTGATTTGTGAGCCCGTATTTAAGTTGTTGAAAAAGGATCCAGCTAAAGAGTGGAATATCCTGTGCCAAGAAGCTTTTTAAAAAATTAAACAATACCTCAGCAACTCTCCAGTCTTGAGCTCTCCAATACCCGGTAGTCCTTTATTGTTATACCTAACCGTATTTGATATTGTAGTAGGGGCAATATTGGCCAAAGATTTGGAGCATTCATTAGACGAGAGAGCCATATATTATGTCAGTAAGAAGTTAACCTAGGGAGAGACAAATTATTTAGCTTTGGAGAAGACATGTGTATCATTGGTCGGGGTAATGTTGAGGTTATGACACTATTGTAGCGATCCGTCTCGAAAAACCTCCTTTGGAAGGAAGATTTTAGGGAGTTGCCTTTTTATTTAATTAAAAATAAAAAAAATAAGAAAACCTTAAAAAATGACTCTGAAAAGTGTCCAATGGACAACTAGTCTATTGAAAACAAGAAAATGGATTTGGGAATTAAGTTATACGGCAGGAAGGTGTTAGGCACATACGCTTTTGGTCTCTACTTCATTTCTATTCATTTTTTTGCATTTTAACACATGAACATGTAAATATGCAATACAACTAATCTAAGTTTATTTTTATATCTTCGGCTTGAACTCGACATTGGGGGTCGAATGGCATACGTATCCGGTCGAACAAACCGTGACAGGTTTGATGTGATGTGGTAGTTTAACGTTCCGGGAGTTCAGAGCGATGAAGCTCTAGATTTTTAGGGCGTTACAGTTAGAATCAGAGCAGTTTGATCTTGTGGTTTTAAGAGTATAGGTATTCGATTTCATAGACAGGTAACCACAGAGTGGGGCAACAGGATTCTGAAGAATCGTGTCCGGTTAATGAGAGTGAGGTAGGATTAGGGTGGAGTCAAGAAGTCTGCCTTTAGAGTTAAGAAGTTTGTCTTTAACTTGGATAATTGTACTGTTCTTGAAACACGTGTAGTTTAACACTAATAACTGTTCATTGTATCTGTATGGTCTGTACTCAAAGCACTGGCAGTGGAAAGGGTACAGAGGGCCTAGAGGTCCTTGATAGATGAGATTTCAGCAGACTTGCATAAGATGAGCAGGGATTTTTTTTCCTGGTACTGGAGGGACCTGACTAGAAAATCCTTAGATTGGGCAATATATTGTATGGAGATTTTTTTATTGTAGAAGGGCGTCTTTACCTAATAGGGGAATAGAAAAATCTAGAACTGATGATTGTGATTCTGAACACTATGAACCCGATTTTAACTTTGATGACATAGAATCAGGCCAACCAGCAGCAAGGAGTACCAAATTTGATTTAACCATAACCATAACCTCAAAACGAGAGTACCTTGGGTGAATTTAACAAACATAATGCAACTAGTTTCAAGGGGGGTCATTGGACCCTATGGAGGCAGGGAACTGGATTAACGAAATAGAGAAGATGTTTTGAGCTATTTACTATACTAGGAAATAAAAGGTTGAATTTTCTGTCTATAAACTGAGAAATGAGGTCGATTAATTGTGAAAAATGGTAATGAAGAGCCTGACACTCATCAGAAATTGATTGATGTCACTTGGTAACGGTTTAGAGAATTAATTTTCAACTGGTATGTTTGTGAGATTTCATGAACAGATGCTGAAGGAGTTTGTTAATATGAGTGGGGGCTTAGGCTTGAACTGAGAGATGGAATGATCTCAGCTCAATTGACGAGCTATATGGCCTTTGCTTGGCTTGTGTTTTGGGAGGAGTCCAAGTTTGATGATAGAAGAATGTATAAGCAAACATAGGGTGGACACAAGAGAGATAGGCAAGAGTTTTCCCAGGATAGATTTTTAGGAGCTGATAGTCGTCAAGAAATTTTTTATAGTCAGCACAACATGGTGCCCAAGGTTAAAGGTTGAGGGTGGAATCATGGAATCAGGCCCACTTTGGCTCAGTGATATAGAGATCTGGACAAAGTTCTAAAATTCAATTGGGGCATGATATGGCATTTGGTGGAGTGTAGGGTGTAGGCGCTCCATCAAGAGTACTAGATTCGAACCATCGTAGAGTTCTGGAGTTTGACCTATATAGATTACTGGTTATGGTGATGGGTTAGCTTTTTTGGTCATCCCATGTGTCATGTGTTAGAGAAGTCAGAGTGGTGAGTTGTGCTATAGATTGACCGGATGATGTTTAAGGTATGGCGGTGTGGAGCATTAAGTTTGAAATTGTCCATTTGTTAGAAATAATCAGTCAATTTTTTGTCGTGCACCTATAGCTAGTACAACAGCAAGCAGTGTTCATCAACAGGAAAGGGGACAAGGCCGCATGGCCAGACCCAGCAGTCTTAAGTCTAGTGAGGACAGAGGCCCAGACCATTAGCTAGGCTTTATCCAATGTCTGTTCAGGATGTTGCTACATCTGATGATGTGGTATTAGGTACACTACTGATTAATCCATGAGATGCTTGTGTATTGGTTGATTCTAGAGTGTCATGTACTTGGTATCTTTAACTTTTGCATAGCAATCGAGGGTGAAAACCTATCTTTTAGGAATTGAACTTGTGATAAGCACTTTGTTGGGAGAGTCTTTAACTGTTCCTACGGTTCTATGAAACTGTGTTGTCCACATAGGGGATTAAGAACTTCTTGTGGATCCCATCCCATTTTCTGTTCGAGACTTTAATATCATACTAAGCAGGGGTTGGTTATCCTCTAATCATGCATCTGAAGGTTGTCAAGGGAAACCATAGTAGTATTTGGAAAGTTCATAAGGTATGAGCAGTAGTTAAGTTGGTGATTTGCTTTATGAGTAAGAATAGTGTTTTTAGAGAATGACTGGTATTAAGACTGAAAGTTTGGTTTGAGAGTATGACAAGAAATTTGGAATTCTACTCTGTCATCTTGTTCATTCCTTTGCATATTGAACTCAAGTGCGACCTAATTGAATGCCAACTTACTCTAAGACGTCGAAGAAGATGTCATTCATATTTAGTCAGCTTATCTCTTATTCAGAATATTTACTTATTTTTCTTTTGAATCTATTTGGACTTGATAGAATAGTATCTGGCCCACTGGCTATGAGAAAGCTACGAATTCCATTACGGATTGACTAGTAACTCTTACTGATTGTAATTGCTTTGAGTTATTGGGTTGACTTTACCTCGTCAGACCTACACCATTATTTCTGTACTCGTCACATTCCAGAATGTCATAAAAGTGTATCGTAAATCTCGAGAGCCAATTGGTATGATTTTGTTATAGATTTTTGCATTTTGCTTGTCTGATTGCGATTTGCGATTATTGATATTATGTAAACCCTAAATACTTGACTGAGACATTTGTTTGTTGTGATTAATGTTAGAGAATTTGATGTTTAACCATCACTATTTCTTTGTGATTTGTGTTTGTTTAATACGTACCAAAATGATAAAATTTTATAATTGCTGCTTGTAGTTAATCTGGTTATCAATTTTATTATGTTTTATTTCTAGATGATCTAAAAATGCGCAATATGTTAAGTAATATCTTTACATGATTCAGGACTTGCCTAGTTTCACCTACTCTAATATGAGATTATGTAGACTCCTAAGCCTCATATAATCGGTAAGTGCGAGTAGACTCTGAAAACGTGGATTAGATTTGGACATTCTATTTGATGGTTCACTATAAGATTGAGATTTTGGTTGAGCATGCAATACTAGACCCCATGTTACTTGCTTTTAGAACTAAATAATTCTAAACGTTTAATCAAAATAGATGATTGAAGGATAATGCTATAAGATTTTTGTAGACAATGTGATTGTGAATCGGAAGTGATGGGATAATTTAGAGCCTTAAACTTTAGTGGAAGTGCAAGACATGTGAGTGCAAAATCATATTTTGCAATTTGTTAAGATAACACATCCCGATAATGAATTCGAAAACTGTATGGATTCGTTTGACTTAAAAGATATCACATTTCTCCGTAATGACTCCAGTTAACAGTTTGGACCCATTTGATTTAAGACACCAGAGCGCATAGCAAAACCAAAGTGGTTACAGTTCTCCGTTATTCTGTGAAATGTATGCAGAATCATAGGTATGCAAATACATAGTTATGTTAAGATAACAAGTCCCTATGTGACAAATTTGGCAATAGTTTGGACTCGTTATTTTGAGATGTTAAAGTACATAGTGAAAGTCTAGTGGCCACATGTGCTGCCTGTCGTGAGGTATAAGTGCTTATAGGAATTGGTTATCCTATCCATGTTAGCTTTGGTAGTGTGTAAGTTATGTATGACCATCGTTTGGCATTTAGTACACCTTAAGCTTGAAGTTAAGATCACTATTATTAAATTTATTATGCAAAAGATAAAGTCTCAGGTATCGTATCGGGATAATGCAGTGAAAACCTATTGGATTAGAGTTTGATTTAACTCGTTTTATATGCGTTGAATTCGGAGTTGTATTGGTTTATCTTTTTAGTAAGTTTTTGTTAGCTAAGTCATCGTTCATGAAGTTTTGGAACATCTAGAGTGAAGTGCTTATCTGATAGGGTTTCAGTTTAGCATTACAATTTAAATTTAAATAGTTTCGTTTGAGTATTCGTGGAACAGAAATTTGGGTACAAAAGTTAGAGGCAACTTAGCTACGATGTGGTTGCTATCAGAGTGACACAGCAAAAACATAGTGCCTAGATGTTATAAGTGAGAGGGAATCCGAGAGTAAATTTCAAGGACGAATTCGGGAACACAGAAAGTTAATGTGTGTTTCTAATGTGCCTAATTCGGGAACACAGATGAACAGTAGCGATAAAAACTGAAAGAAGAACAGAGGGAGTGAACCAAAAAATTCGGGAACAAACAGGGGGAAAGAGGGAGAGATTTGAGAAAACTTCAAAGGGTATTTCTTCCCATTCACTGTGTTTAAGTTAATGTGTGTTTCTAATGTGTGTACTCATGAGAAAAGTGTGTTCGTGCTCTGTACTATGTTGTGTGTGCAAGTATGTGTGATTGGGTGTAAGGAGAGCTTCGGGTGACTGAAACATGGGTGAATTGTGAGTGTTGGAGTGTAGGAGTAGTGTGTGGGAGTGTTTTAGCATGTGTGTTTTCTCTGTGAGTGCGTAGGTGAGGCAAGGGAATGGAGCAATTGTGGGCGTTCGTGTGTGTAATTGTGGGTATGTATGTGTTTTTATTGTGTGAAATGGTGGGTTGGAAGGTGTTTTAGCAGTGTAATGTGTGTGTGTGTATATGCAACTGTGTGTGTGTGTGTGTGTGTAAGAAATAGAGGTTCTGTGGGAGTGTGGGTCTCGGTTGAATGAAGAAGATAAAGTGTGTATGTGATTTAGGAGAAATACTATGTGTTTTAATTTGAATAGTTAGTGTCATTAAAAGTAGGGAACGAAATTAGGTAGTTTTATACAAATTTTAATAAATAGTTTGGAATTTTTTGGTGTCTGCAAAGGATGCTAAATTAGGGCGTCAATTAAAAAGAATTAGCAATTTATTTAGCATAAGAAACCAAGCTATTTTAATCTCCAAATTTTAGGGAAACCTTATTTCACTGAATTGTTTCATTATTTATAATTTCATGCCATTCCGAGGTCGATAGGTATTTTTAGCGAAACTGGCGTTTGAGCTCTCGGTCTGGATACCGGTTCAGAATTTCGGGTAAAAATTTGCTAAAATACTTTTTAGCCTAAAAAAGACTCAAAGATGCTTAAAGTAGTGTTTTAAAATGTTTCTAAGATTTTTTTGGTGCCAGAAACCCTCATGGGGTATTTTGGTAATTTGTCACCCCGATGGGGTATTTTGGCAATTTTACCTATAAAGGGTATTTTTGGATAAATTCACATACTAGAAAAAAGGCATCTAAGTGATTTTATTTATGGGAATAATGTATTAATGATTTAAGGGTGTGAGGGGTGTTTTGGTAATTTTACACCCCAGAGGACTTTTGTAATTTTACCTACCCGGTAGGGGCAGTTCATTTTGGGAATATGCGTGAGTCCGTATTAAGTTATAATATTGTATTGTAAGCTGTGTTTCTTACGATTTAATTATTTTGTTTAGGTTAAAGCAACATACTTTCTAGTTAGATAGTATAGCTTTGGATCCAGGTAAGGGTTTCTATTTGAACCCTGGGCAAGGACTTTCGTCCGAACTCTTATTTCGATAACTCGTACTTGTAAGTACTCCTTTGATTTGCTTATGACTAATGTCGAACACTGAATTATGTATTGATATCGGCATGTTATTGCCCAGAAAACCCCAATATTGAACCTGAATCGATTATTTAGAAATCTTATCGATGCAGGCCTATTATTGCATGTTGGGCATATACCATAATTGTTTGTATTCTTTCTCTTGAACTGTTGTGCCTAAATTCAATAACTGTTCATAATTGTTCTTGCTGTTGTTTGTAGTTATTCTGGAATTCTAAGTGATGACTTATATCGATATGCTTATTATTATTGAAACTCGAATAGATTTCAGTGATTTGAGATCATGTTAATACTCATTGATATTGTTTATTTTGTGTTAACCTCGGAAACCGTATTGTGGGGAGGCATTATAAGGCTGGTTTGAATCCTACATAGAACGCAGGGTAGTACCCAGTGGGACTAGTATTCGTACATCATGCATGTGTACACCATACTGGCTTTGCCTGAATGGCATCGCATACTGGCTTTGCTGGAATGGCATCGCATACTGGCTTTGCCAGAATGGCACGCAACTGCCCAGGTCAACATCTCTGAATTTTATTACAAGGTATCTTACAGTGACTGTTACGAAAATGACTGGAAAGGATTGTCTTAAACGGTTTGTGCTTGTTTGAAATCCCTCCCCATAGGGCTGTTGAACTCGTTTTGAAATCCTTTGGGAAACCAACATTGTATTTTGGAATGATGGCTTAGGAAATGATCTTTTATTGATCATTTGGGAAACTGTCATGATTGTTATTGTTTATTTTCATATTTATTTATGATGAATTTTAATCATTTTGTAAATCATTGAGCTATTTAGATCATTTGAAGTATTTTTGGTAATCATTGTCGGTTGGATTCTTTTGAATCGCTTTGTAATTCTTTCGATTGTCCTTGTACAACCTTCTTGAGCTCTCAAAAGCTCACCCTTTGTTTGAATCCCTTCTGCAGGTGATGATCAGCTGTCGCATGCTCGGAAATGGGGTTTAGAGTCTGTGTGAGATTTCGGTGAGCCCACCACTCCTGTGTAGTGAGACCTTCGCGAGGATCGGAACCGTCAACTTGTTCTACAAGGACTCGAGTTTGTAATCTTGTATTTGAAGAATTTGAGTTGATATTGGATTAAATGCTTCAAAGTATGTGTTATTGAATAGGATTTGGTAGGTTTGATGTGATGCGGTAGCTTAACGTTCGGAGAGTTCAGGGTGATGGAGCTCCAGATTTTTGGGGCGTTACACCTCTCGAATACACACCCACTGTGAACACTCACTTGGCGCGCACACACACACACACACACACACACACCACGTGCACGCGAGCGCACTTCGAATACTCACACACACCCTGTTATCCACCCTACTCCCTCCTAAACACATATTAACACCACACAACACACGATTACACCTGACCACGCTCACTCACTCACACACACACACACACACACACACACACACACACTGCCCACACATACACACACACACACACACACACATCAAAACACACATACATCCCACTGTTTGTCACACTGAAACCATACACTAACACCTACCTACTACCCCTACATATACACACACATATATACACAGCCGTGTTCATGGCTGTGTATATACACACTTTGCACCTGATTTTCACACACATACCCACGATTTTAACCTACTAAAAATCACCCAAGAGGAATAGGAAGTACCCTTTTGAGAAAATCCATCATCTTTTCTCTAATTTCTCTTCCTTTCCCTCTCTTTTTCCCCTTGTTATTCTTCCCCTCAAAGCTCTGTTTTCTCCCTATGTTCTGTTCCTTCTTTCTTCTGTTTTTTTTCCTTCTTTTCCCCGAATTTCCTTTCTTTCTTTTCTTTATTTTTCTTTGTAACATTTATCCTTATTTTACATTAGAATTAGATTAGTCACCATAATAGGAGGTATGATCCATTTTCTCAAAATTTGACACATAATGCCTAACTTTTAAAAATTACAAATTAGCCCCCAAAGTTTTTCAAAATTACAAAATGACATCAAAAGTTTTCAAAATTTTATTTTTGCCCTAAAATCACTTTAACGTTTCATTCTCTGGTATTACCCCAGCATTGCTAAAAAATATAGCTCATTTATTTTTTTTTTGGGTCACAAATAGTTACTTTAAACAGCTCAGAAAGTACGGGATATTACCACTGTGGAGTCTTACCCTGAAGAGTTAGTGCTCACCTAGTGTCAGGTCCTGCTAGTGGTATACTCCTAGGAGGAGTTTTATCTGGGGGAGTGGGTGCTCTTCTAGCATCACATGTGTGATACCCCAAAAAATACCAAAATTTAATCTAACCGTAAGTTTGATTAATTAAGGGGTGCTATTTTTATTAAGTAGCAGTATGTTGGTGATGAGGAAGTATTAGGGAGCTAAATAGGGTGTTAGTGTGTTTTGGGGTAAAATGTAATTTTGGAAAGTTAAGGGGAAAAAATATAATTTTGAAAAATATGATGAACGAGATGCATATCTTTATTAAATAGGATCATTTCAATGATAATGAGATGCTAGCTAAAGGAGGGATTAGGATGATTTTAGGGTCAAATTATAATTTCCTAAAATGGAGGGGTCAAATTGCAATTTTGGAAACTTGAGGGGCTAAAGTGCAAATTGTTGAAAGTTGAAAAAGGTGTCACAATTGGAGAGAAGACAGCCGAATGGTGGCCACCTCTTGATTGGAATTGGGCTGACTAAGTGTTGGGAAAAAATAAAATAAAGGAGGATAAGATTAATGAAGTGGAAATATAAAAGAAAATTTTTGGGGTAGAAAATAAAAATAAGGATAACTCAAGAACAAGTCTGAAGAACAAGAGCAGAGAAGGAAACCAGCGGGAAAGAGGAAAAAAATAGAGGAAGAAAGAGGAGAAGAAAAGGAACGAAGAAAGATTTGTGAATTCATTGGGGTAATCCCTCGATCTTGAACCCTTAATCGCGAAATTTGGAGGAATTAAATTGAATTGGTTGAACATATATATATATATATATATATATATATATATATATATATGCTTCGGTTGTGTACATATGTTTCGGGGATGGGAAAATTGGATGGATTCTTGTTGTAATTGTGCAATATGAGAGCTTAGAATAGAAAAAGGATGAAAATTGCTCAAGATTCCACGTTCGTGCAGTGCTTAGTGTGCGTAAGTGTGTGTTCTTCAAGTTGGTTAATGGGTATGGTTTTATATGGGAGTAATGATGTAAATTAAGTGGGTTTAGGTTGTTAATGCATAGATTGCAATGTAATTAGGTGATTAAAGTGTGTAAAAATGGGAGGTTCATGCGTGGGTGTAGTTGTGTGCTTGGTATGTGGTGGGCTGAACGAGGAAGATGAAGAGTGTGTGATACCGAGGTGAAATGATCTGAATAGTAACTTGTAATTGTCGCTAAAGATGAAACCTTAATAACCAGGTTGTAATTCAAAGTTTTAAAAAGAGTTAGGGTCATAATTAGCCAAAGAGCAAAAAAGAGACCCTAGTTATTTTACGGAGACCAACACCGTGGAAAAAGTTCAAATTTTTTTGAGGTCAAGAAGGGGGGAACGGACGCAGGAAATTTGGAACTTTACGGTGAAATTTAAAATAACAAACGAATGCAGTTTTGCGCAAAACATTTATGAGGACTCTAAAATTATGAGAAGTTCCATTTTCCAAGATTTTGGGTCATTCAAAAGTCGTTAGCTATTTTTGGCCGAACGAGCTTTTAAGCGCTCGGTCCGGACACTGGTTCGGAATTTTTGGGCAAAAATTTTGTAAAATACTTTTTAGCTCAAGGAATGAATTCAGGAGGCCTAAAATAGCATTTTAAAGTGTTTTTGAGATTTTTCTGATGCTGGAAACCCTCAGGGGCATTTTTGGTAATTTTCTCGGTAGAGTTTTTCGACGGATTTTTTAGTCTTAGAAGAGTTGTAAAACACTTAAAAGGTTGTTTTGAAGCTGATTTGGGGCGTTGGGGTGATAGTGAACCTCCGGGGGCATTTCGATAATTTGCCACTCAGCGGGGTATTTCGGTAATTTTTTTTATAAAATTTTTTGAATGACTTTTAGTTCAGGAAATGAGTATAAGACATCTAAAAATCTGTTTTAAAGTAGTTCTGAGGTGTTTGTTAGAGCGA
Organism: Escallonia herrerae; assembly: GCA_033070095.1. Lineage (NCBI taxonomy): Eukaryota > Viridiplantae > Streptophyta > Magnoliopsida > Escalloniales > Escalloniaceae > Escallonia > Escallonia herrerae. Next base: position 126,896 of record JAVXUP010002373.1, on the reverse strand, counting down.
TGGCCGCCATGGGGTATTTTGGTAATTTTACATAAGTTGGGGGTGTTTTGGCAATTTTTCCCTTTAAAATTCTCTGAGGGACTATTTGGTCTATAAATGATGTAGTACATAAAAAAGTGGTTTTAAAGCTGATTTGGGGTGTTAGTGGTGTAGCGGCCATTAGAGGGATATTTTGGTAATTTGCCAGGTTGGTGCTAAATTTTTTGGAACGCGTAATATTATGCATCTGAAGGGGTGGAAAATGAGGAACGGTGTTAATCCGTTAAAATAATGAGGCATTGGTTATTGTTAATGCGTTGGTAAGGCTATGTTAATGATCTAGTTATTGGATCGAGTTAACTAGCTGTCATAAAATACGATGAGCGGTTAAAGGGGGAGGGGTAGAACAAGGAGTGTGTATATGTTGAATGATGTCTAACGAGCAGGGTAGTATTTGACTAGGTGATGCATCTTGTTGCGATCAGAAGTTGCGAGTTGCTTCGGTTATAAGCCTATGATGTAAGGACAATGCGATTCTATTATGCTAATTCATTGTTTCGATTAGCATACTATGTTGATGAAGTTTATGTTATTGAATTCTTGTTGTTATGATTGGTCATTGGTAGTCATTGTGACTGGTATACACATATTTGAATTGTGTTGTTGAGGAATTAGGGTAGAATAAATTCCCTTAGTCCGCCCTATTGAAAGAATTTAGTGAGGATGATGGGTGTCCTAGTATGCTATGATTCAATTCGATTAGCATACTTGAAGTGGATGATGATGTTGCGTAGGGTTTGTCATGTGGTTGTTGTGAGATGTCAGCAGTTATTGATAGCCAATATCTCTTCTCTTTGAGAACACCATTGAGGACTCGCGGTAAACTTCTCACTAGTCCGCCCTATCGTTGATGATTATGCTGTAGAGATCGTTGTGTTGTTGTTGTGAATTGCACTTATTGATAAACGACATTTCTCTTATGTAAGAATGTTGTTGAGGGCTTGCGGTAATCTTCTCCCAAGTCCGTCCTATTGATGATGTCAAGTTGAACTCTTGTTGTTAGGTCTGAACACCGGTTGATCTTCTGATCCGATATTCTTTGTTGAGCTGTGTTGTTGAGGACATAAGGTGGAATAAATTTTCCCTTAGTCCGCCCTGTTGATGAAGTCTTGCTGCTTGGCTATAACATGGTTAGGGAAAGCACTCTAAATCAGTTCCCTGCTTGTTGACAACATCTCTTCTATTTACTTGAGACTGAGATGAACATCCCGTAAAATGGGACATCAATATGAGGAGGATGGCCTATGAATTATGATCACTCGCCAAAGAGGATGAATGTTGCTCAAGCAGAGTCTGTCGTGTCTGGTCGAGTCCTGTCTGTCGTGTCCATGTGCATTGCATTTGATTTTCTTTTGATGTTGATGATTTTAATGATTGGTATTTTAATGATGTTTGCCTTTACGACCTTGGATTTCAGGTCCACTTGCATAGTCGGTCGGTCGGTCAGTCAGTCCAGTCCATGAGGAGGTGGCAGTAATGTTGTTCTGTTGGGCCTTAAAGCCGCTCAGTCTAACGAAAGAAAAATTTTTGTTTGACAAGTTATGCTGATGTCGAAAATTTATTGACTCCTCTTAATTCATTGCTATCGTTGAGTTTATTATTATTCCTCCGAGTCTTTTGAATCATTTGTACATGATACTCCTTGTGTTGTCTTTACTGGGCGATTTGTGCTCATTCCTTATGTTGTATTGTGCAGGCTATAAGGTTGATCAAGGAGAACCTTCTAGAAAAGAAACAAACTAGAAAAAGTTGAGCAAGGGGATAAGTTATGTGAGGTAAGACAAGCTGAAAATGGTGAGAAAAAGATTGAGCTGCGAGATAGGTTGATAAGAGTCCTACGACTATAGTGGTATATTAGGTTGTAAACATTCATTTTATTTAAAGACCTGAAAGTCTTCCGCTGTAGTATGATGTATGTTTGTAAGAAATTTTTGTAAGGACGCATTTTGGAGCGTCTATTAATGATATATGAGTATGAGGATGTAGTTGCTCTGTATTCAGCACAGGATTTTGAATGTGATAATGATCGATAACTCAGCCCGGTGATGTCACCAGGGTTGAGGGTGTCGCAACATGGATGTGGAGGTTCTCATCCAACAACCCTCCCCTCGAGATGTACCAGACGTAGACTCTAGACCTTGGGTTGAGGCAGAGTTTGACTAAGGGGGATAACTGCATCCTCCTTGAGGTGGCTGAACAATCCTCGTACCTATGAGGCATTCGTGAGAGAGGACTTTGCCCTTCCTTGGCTATGGAGTGGCGAGGAGGATTCAGAGGTGTAGACACCCTATTTTTGGAGTCATTAGTAATTAAATAAATAATGGGCTTTATTATTGATTAGTGTGCATTATTGAGTTTAAGCTTAATAATGTAACTTAATTAATTAATTCAGTCTAGTCTTGTTTAATTATTCAAGTCTTGTTCAGTTGAATGTGCAGTCCAAGTCCACTCCAACTTTAGCCTAGTTGCATATCCTATCCAACAGTCCAGTGTAAGTGTATAGTCCAGTCCAATGTCTAGATTTAATCATTTAATTGATTTTACTATGTCTAGATAACTTGGGAAAATGATATGTGAATTATCCTTGATGCAGAGATAAAATCAATATATTTTATGGCTAGGAAATAAATTACCCCAAATCTGGTACATCTTATTTGCGATATCAGAGATAATTACCAAAAATACGGCCAAATAATGCCTTGAAGTTCAAAAAAATCATTTTTTTATTTTTTTGGGATGAACTGGCTAGTTGTTAAGTAACTAGCAGCTTAGTTGACTTTAGTCAATTTCAGCGATTTTATCACTTATTCTGACTTATCTCCAGCCTTGCAGATATATCCAAATTTACCAAATTCTGCGACCCTGAGCACTAAAAAAAGTTGCCCTTGGCCTTCATTTTCATGGGTCTTCGGTCTGAAAGCTTGTTCTCAGCCTTTGTACCATTTCTTTGTTAAGTGATACATTGTCTCTCTCAATAATCTTAGCCGTTTATAATCACTCTATACAATTCTCTTTTTATTCTTTGCGTTGTGGATCATTCGGAGAACATCCTCAAATTTTCAAGGTAAGCTGCTTTAAAGATAACTTTCAACAGTTTTCTAGCTTAGAAATCATATAGATTGTCTCCAATCCTGTAGTCGCATTTTTATTCAAAAATATAAAAAAGAGTATTTTACTGTTTCGGTTTAAGTCTAAGTCCCAAAGTAAAGACTATTCACGTTGGATTAGAGTCGAACTATGCCAGTTTTGATTCTGATTAGTCTGATCGGATAGATAGGGAATTCGACCCCTGATGCCAAGTTTGAGCAAAAAAAAACATAAAAAAGAACATAGGGTGGGTTTCAACCTATATTTGCATGCTATGTGTATTTAAGGCCAAAATTCATTAAAAATAAAGTAGAGACTGAAAGGGTGCGGAGGGTGCCTAACACCTTCCCATTACGTAAATTAGCCCCCGAAACCCTCTCTTGGTTTCGATAGACTAGTCATTCTTTTGAACAACTTGAGTCATTTCAAGGTTTTTCTTATTTTCCTTTAATTAAATAAGATGGCTACTCAATAAAATTCCATTTTTTGGGATTTTTTCCGAGACGGTTTGTCACAGTGGCAAATCTAAAGGAGATGAAAAATTAAAAGGACTAGACTTGAAATTTTTTTATTGGTTTTTGGCCTTGTTGTATTTTCTTTGTACCTTTTTTTGGCATGTATGATGTGATATAACTATGCTACTTGCACTTTTACTTCAATACCTCACATGTGCGCGTCTCAGCCCGACCAACCCACTCGAGAGCGACAGTTGAAGCCCTTGCTCCTCCTTGTCACAAGGTGAACTTTCGATTGAGCTCTCAACACCACAGTCTAGTAGTAAATATTCCTCTTGGTTTATTGGTATATCAAACGACTTGTATACGTACTGGTGATCACCCATTATGAACTTTCGAGTTACTGACGGGAGGTGTATGATATAGTTGAACCGATGGGATGACCTTTACACTAGCATTGAGGGAAAAACCACACACTCGTACCATTCAGTGTTCTGCGCTTTTGTTGGGAGACTACCTGTATTGGTCTATGGCACATTGGCAGGAAAACCAACCAACATTCTGTAAGCTAAATTGGTAATTTCGCGAAAAGGGGTAAACTCTAACAAACTAGCCATTTAACTGCTCTCCCAACCTGATGCTTAGTCAATATGTGCATTACATGAAAAAATTCTAAATTGTTGGTTTACACCCTAGTCAACCTCACCGAGCAACCAGCCGGTTTTCCTTCGAGATGATCAGACGGTTATTCAAACCCTCATTCTCTAAAAACATTTCCAAAAAAATGTCAGAAATAAACCCTCATCCTACTGACCAATCGGCCAATTTTCCTTATGGATAATCGGACGGTTGGTTAGTTATATCCCTCCAATTCCCAAAATTCAAAAAAACCCAAAAAGCCTAGAAAAACTCCCCTCATCCTATTAGGGTATAAACCAGCCAGCTCTATTACTATGGTATGCGTACTTAGATTTTTGACAAAATTTTCTTATACAGTTAAGGCTAAGCGTGATTGGTATCAGGACTTAGCCAGAAAGCTCTCATAAACTCCAATGGTTGAGGAATTCTTGCAGATCTCTAATTTGGTTTGTATCATCTATGAACTTTAGAAGGATCTTTAGAATTGTTTCACCAAATTGACATAGCGGCAGTAATACCCCAAAATTTTCTTTTCTTGTGTTAAGTTATTACCAAAAAAAAAAACAAAGGAAAAAAAAAGTTTCTGAAGTTTTCCGTCGATGAATAGTAACTTGTGTCGACGAACAGTACTTTCAATTGATGAACAATACTTTAAGTTGAATGAATAGTACTTTCGGTCGACTTAAAGGTGATTTCGGTCGAATGAAACCTCAAGATTTTGGGAAATGCATTTTCACGGCTGAAGGATTGAGTCGAATAAAACTATGTTTTCGGTCGAATGAAAACTTAATTTTATTTTGTCCCATATAAATAGTTGTCTTATTTCCTTTCCAACCTTTTTGGGTCTTTGTTTCCTTTTCCCTTGCGGTGGAAAGAGAGAGAGGAGAAGGCTTGGGAAGCTCTTGAGTCCTATAGTGATGCTTGAAGATTTGTTTTTCTCAAAAGTTTGACTAAGGTAAGGGTTTGAGTGTTTTTGCTGTGGTATGGGTTGCTTTCTTTAAACATTGTGACGTTGATCAATCTTGTTTTGTTAGGGATTTTATCGTTTTTGCTATGGGAAAGGTATCTTTCAAAATTCGATGCTTCGACAATTTTTATTCATCTATATTTGTTTGCATTTGATTTGTCCCACTTGTACCCTTTCGTCTATAATATTGTTTACCCTTTTCATTTGTCCCCTGATGATGCACATATTTGAATTTGTACATTTGTGACCGTCAATTTAAGATTGACACTGACTATGTTGAACAACTCTCGAAATAGAGAGGGTTCTATGGACACGTGTTTGTTATGCTAGAGAGCCAAAGACTCTTAGTATGCTCCGGTAACACACGTTTGATGTTTGTATGTTTGGTTCGACATTTGGGTCTTTTGACCGTCATAGTCATCATATGTTTGTAGCGTGCCTGACATATAATTGACATGTGCTTTGGGTTAAACGCTTAATAACGTTTGCTTTGGTATTTGACAGTAAGACATGATTGCTCATTTTCGTACCTTTGGGCTTGTATTCGATTTGGGTTCTTTGGACCACCTTATGAACATTTCACATACCTGATTCGCCTTATTTGCATCGTAGTCAATTTCTATCACTTGTTCGTCAAAGATTTGGTTTTGTTTTGGACTGCGAATCATCGTATTTGCTTTCCATTTGTTTTCCATTTATTGGGTTATTTGAGCTCACCCCCTACTCATTTGTTTTGTCCTTTACCATAGGTATCAGACGTGATTTTGGGCATGACATGTCTGGGGGAAATTAGAGCATTTAGTTTTTTGTTAGTATAATTGAGCAATGTAAATCATTTGAGAACTCTACCCGGAAGTGAGTATTTTGATTTTGAGACTTGAAATTTGTATTGAATAGTAGAGTTTTGGTCATATTATTTGGTTTTAGTGGATTTTTGATGAGGAAGATTTTTAGTTAAGTTTTCGAAAAGATTGTATTTAACTCTTGGATCTTTTGAGATAAGTAAGATTGAGATTTAGATAATTGTGTTTGTGGTATCGTAAATGCTCTGCTATACCTTTATAATAGTTATGTCATCGACGTGTTTGGGTCTGGGTATAAGGGCATGTATGGACCCTAAAATTAGAGTATTGATCTTATGAGCGTAATTGAGCGATTGAAATTCATTTTGGAGAACTTGACCTCGATATGGGTAATTTGATAGAATTAATTGTGTGAGTTTTTTCACCATTGCGTTTATTAATTGTTTTGTAAAGGATTACTCAGTAGAAGAATTATTTTGAGATCGGATTATCATAGACTGTTGTTTGTGGAGATATTTTTATCTTAGAGGATTTAGTTGCTCTGTCTTTGCTATTATTGTTAGATTGGTAATGGTATATAATGAAGTTGATGGTAGTCACGGCCTTTCATTTTGGGGGCGTGACAGGAATGGTATCAGAGCTTAGGTTTAAGATTTTGTAGAATCCTAAGCCTAAGACAATTGTGATTGGGATTAAACCTTGGAAAGGTGGATTAAGTTTAGAGAATTTATTTAATATTAGAGCATAAGATTGAGATTGGCGAAAAGCTTTGCATTTGAGTTGAGTACGCAATCGTAGAATGAATGTTAGTTGTCTTTGGAATTTAGATATTTTAAGTTTTAATCAAGGAAAATAATTGAAGGATATGACTATGCTCCTTGGATGTCTATGAGTAGCTCTATCAAATAGTGTATGGAAAAAGGTTGTGATCTCAAGATACAATGTGATATGGTGATAGAGATTTTGTACAGAATTTGAAAGGAAGATTTGGCATTACTAGATCATAATGCCCCTTTATTTAGTTGTTTCGATATCCTTTTGTGAGCATCTAAGTGTTGAACCTAGAAATTGAAACATGTCTAGATGTAGATACCTTTATGGAACCCTGTGGTGACCTTATAGTTTATAATTCTTGCCCCATTAGTATTGATTACGGATATTTAAGAGCTGGCATAATTTTCTGGATATGGAACACTTTGATGTTATTTTGGGGTATGGACTGATTGTCTTCCAATAATACCAAGATGGATTGCTTTAGAAAAGGAGGATGATTATGATCTTCTGGCGAAGAGCTTTGAAAACTAGAAGATATCTGTAAAGGGGTGATTGAGAGATATAAATGATGTGGTAGTTTAAAGGCTTAAACTTGGGTGGATGCGCGATATACGTGAAATTAAGGATAATATGTTTCAAAGGTTATTCGATGGCATTGGTTTTGGGGTTAGATTAGTGAAAATTGACGGGAATCATATTTCTCTTTGGTTGATCTCGTTGTGTTGATTACTGACTTTCATAGACATAGCATCATTCAGTTTTATTTAGGCCTTAGACATTGAGTTTGTGGTTTTAGTAGTCAATGAAATATGGACCAGAGGATTGAGTTTGATGCTATCTTGTGTAACCATGTGTTTCAAGTGCTTAGATGTTGTAGGCATAGTGACTTTAGAATTTGATGTCGACAATTTGATTTAGTATTATATTTGTAAGGCGAATGGACTAAGTCGATGTAGTATGTTTCAAATGTTATCTGGTGGTTTTGATTTTGATGTCAGAATAAAATTAGATGGGGGAAAATATTGATTATTAGGTTATCTCATGGGTTGGTTAGTGAATTGCATAGACATTATGTCATTGTAATTTTGGTTAAGCCTTAGATTTTGAGTTTGTGACCTTTTATAGTTGACCAATATGGGCAGAACGTTGAGCTTGATGTTGCTTTAAGTAACCATGTGCTATAAGTAATAAGACGTTTCTAGATATAGAATATTGGAATATTCGATGTTGGTGATTTGATCATGGATAATCATATTTGGAAAATCTGACAGTGTGAGTGATGCATTGGGCCGAAAGCATACCAATAACTTAGCAACTTTAATTGCCAGATTGCCTCAGTTATCAGCGAAATATTATTAAGGACGTATCTTAATGGCTCTATTCATGACTTTGTACCGGCGTAAATTTTTATTTGAAGATTATAGAGTATAAATTCTTTGTGATTAATGAGAAGATTGGTTACTACTTTTGGTGTACGATTGAAGTTAAGCATGTCAATGTTAGGCATTGTACCAAGGGTATGGGTTGATGTGTTATTATAATGGTGCAACGTGAGCCTGTCGGTATTGTATAAGTTTCAGATGATTTGAATTTTGATTGGAGTAACTTAATTCAGTGTGTTTTATTTGTTAGTCAAGTATAAATACTTTGAGAACAATCTGAATATATTCTGGGGTGGTGATGACAATGGAAGTTAAAAACTTAAGTTTGAATTTCATAAAACACGTCATATTGGATGAGAATTGCTTAGTACTTGGTACACCTCAAGCTTGAAGTTAAGCGTGTTATCCAGATTGCGTAAAGTATATGATTTGGTATATTATCAGAGTAGCGCAGTGGAGGCGTTACGTATTGGAGATTGACTTTATTTGTTAAAATTTTGAATGTCGTAATTTTTAGCTCAGTCCAATTCGTAGGCTAGTTAAGCCATGCATATTTTGAAGTTAGAATTTCAATTAATAGTATGAGTAACGTTTTGACTCGTATTGAAAGGTAAGAAGCTACTTTTGATAATTAAAATACGTTTTAATTCCGCAGACGAAATTCTTTTTTGGGGGGGGGGGGGGGAGAATGTAATACCCCAAAATTTTCTTTTCTTTTGTTAAGTTATTACTAAACAAAGAAAAGAAAAAAAAAGTTTCTGAAGTTTTCAGTCGATGAACAGTGACTTTGAGTTTATGTACAGTAACTTTCAGTCGATGAACAGTACTTTAAGTCGAATGAATAGTACTTTCGGTCGAATTAAAAGTGTTTTCGGTCGAATTAAAACTATTTTCAATCGAATTAAAAGTGTTTTCGGTCGACTTAAAGGTGATTTCGGTCGAATGAAACCTCAAGATTTTGGGGAAATGCATTTTCACGGTTGAAGGATTGAGTCGAATGAAACTATGTTTTCGGTCGAATGAAAACTTAATTTTGTTTTGTCCCATATAAATAGTTGTTTTATCTCCTTTCCAACCTTTTTGGGTCTTTGTTTCCTTTTCCCTTGCGGTGGAAAGAGAGAGAGGAGAAGGCTTGGGAAGCTCTTGAGTGCTAAGGTGATGCTTGAAGATTTGTTTTCTCAAAAGTTTGACTAAGGTAAGGGTTTGAACGTTTTTGCTGTGGTATGGGTGTTGCTTTCTATAAACATTGTGACGTTGATCAATCTTGTTTTGTAAGGGATTTTATCATTTTTTCTATGAGAAAGGTATCTTTTGAAATCCAAAGGTTTATGCTTCTTCAATTTTGGATCATCTATATTTGTTTGCATTTGATTTGTCCTACTTGTACCCTTTCGTCTATAATATTGTTTACCCTTTTCATTTGTGCCCTGATGATGCACATCTTTAAATCTGTACATTTGTGACCGTCAATTTAAGATTGACACTGACTATGTTGAACAACTCTCGAAATAGAGAGGGTCCTATGGACCCATGTTTGTTATGCTAGAGAGCCAAAGACTCCTAGTATGCTCCGGTAACACACGTTTGATGTTTGTATGTCTGGTTCGATATTTGGGTCTTATGACCGTCATAGTCATCGTATGTTTGTATCATGTCCGACATATAATTGACATGTGTTTTGGGTTAAACGCTTAATGACGTTTGCTTTGGTATTTGACAGTAAGACATGATTGCTCATTTTCGTACCTTCGGGCTTGTATTCGATTTGGGTTCTTTGGACCACCTTATGAACATTTTGCATATCTGATTCACCTTATTTGCATCGTAGTCAATTGCTATCACTTGTTCGTCAAAGATTTGGTTTTGTTTTGAACTGCAAATCATCGTATTTGCTTCCCATTTGTTTTCCACTTACTAGGTTATTCGAGCTCACCCCTATTTGTTTGTTCAGACGTGATTTTGGGCGTGACATGTCTGGGGGAAATTAGAGCATTTAGTTTTTGTTAGTATAATTGAGCAATGTAAATCATTTGAGAACTCTACCCCGAAGTGAGTATTTTGGCTTTGAGACTTGAAATTTGTATTGAATAGTAGAGTTTTGGTCACATTATTTGGTTTTAGTGGATTTCTGATGAGGAAAATTTTTAGTTAAGTTCTCAAAAAGATTGTATTTAACTCTTGGATCTTTTGAGATAAGTAAGATTGAGATTTAGATAATTATGTTTGTGGTATCGTAGATGCTCTGCTCTAACTTTATAATAGTTATGTCATCGATGTGTTTGGGTCTGGGTTTAAGGGCGTGTATGGATCCTAAAATTAGAGTATTGATCTTATGAGCATAATTAACCGATTGAAATTCATTTTAGAGAACTTTACCCTGATATGGGTAATTTGATAGAAGTAATTTTGTGTAAGTTGTTTCACCGCTGCGTTTAGTAATTGTTTTGTAAAGGATTACTCAGTGGAAGAATTATTTTGAGATCGGATTATCATAGACTATTGTTTGTGGAGATATTTTTATCTTAGAGGATTTAGTTGCTCTGTGTTTGCCGTTATCGTTAGAACGGTAGTGGTATATAATGAAGTTGATGATAGTCACGGCCTCTCGTTTTGGGGGCATGACAGCGACAATCCCAAACCACCAAAGGATAAGACAACCTCAAGAGGAAATGTAGGAAGTAGTCGGAAGAGGAGGGGAGAGGAGAAAAGAGAGATGATAAGAAGAAATGGTCCGGGATTTGATTGGCTGTATGAGTCTGAGGATGAAGAACTAAAACACTCTGTTGTACCAGAATGGAAGGAAAAATTGGCGGCACTTGTCCCAAATTGCTGGGATGCAGAATGTCAATGACCTCTAAACCTCAGTGCTCTAAGCAAGAACCCTGAGAATAGACTATCCCTCGAGTTAAAGATGCCAGAGATCGATAAGTTTGATGGGATCATAGATTCCAAATCCATGTTGAGATGTACATGCAAGTGTTGGCTCCCATACAAGGTGAATCTGAATCAGTTGATATAGTTGTTCCACCGTACTCTTACAAGAGCCAGCTCTCGTTGGTTCCCTACTTTGGACGAAGCCCGTGTTCGTACTTGGAAAGATGTTATGGGAGAGTTTGTAAAGCAGTATCACTACTGTAATACCCCGATATTTTTAACGGTTTGATTTAAAAATTTTAGCGACAATTTTTTTAGCGTCAATATTTTTTTTATTTAAAAACTTTTAGCGGCGGTTTACTTCTTAATATAGATATACATTTTTTAGCGATGATATCTTATGCTTAACGTTGACGTGTATTCTAGCGAAGAATTAATATTCTTAGCATCGATATATTATTAGCGACGATTTGTGAAACGAGATAGTGTAATAACCCGTAAACAATTTTCATGGCGCATAGATTGTCATAAATGTTTAATTTTGGATCATTTCGTGATAATAAAGTTTGGGTAAGAATATTTAGCGACAAAATGAATGAATAAGGGTTTTTTGTGAATTTTCTCTGGGGCAGCCTTCCAAGGCTCCTCTTCTGGCCGTCAGACCCACTTCGAGAGAGATACAGAGATACTGAGAGAGAGAGAGAGAGAGAGAGAGGGGGGGGGGGGGAAGGGAAGAGATGAGACTTTTTCGACGATCGTCTTTATTTTTTGGTAAGTTTACTAGATCTTTTCCTCTCTTATTTAGTTAATGGTTTATAGAATTAAGGGGGGCATGAGAACTAGTGGGTATCTCTGAATTTTGGACAGCCATGGGCTGCCTGTAACGCCCCAAAATCCTGAACACCCTTACTACGGACCCCTGAGACGTTAGCCTATAATATCACACAGATCAGAGCACCTGTCAAAATTTCAGATTCTTAAATAACATCACACTAAGTTCTTCCAACAAATAAAGTTCCACAACAAAAGTTTCTTGACTTAAGATGTTACAGCTCGTACATAATTCTTAACCAGCACACTAGCTATACAGGCCCACGCAGGGGTCCTATGTACATAGTCTAGAGTAGATGCCCTAAAGGCCTTACCTGATGCTGATCTCCCTCACACAAGCTACCGCTACGGACTACCTGCAGAACAAGACAATTAACGGTGAGCTTTTGAGAGCTCAGTAAGGTCGTTCAAAATAATCTCGGAGGGAGTTATAACAATTCAAAGACGAATAGTTCAGGCATCTCAAACAATTGTGCTCAGACGTTTTTGAACAATAAATTTAGATACAATGCTCATACATTCAGAAGATACTGATCATGGGTACTAGTAATGCCATACAGGCAAGGCTCTGAAAATGTACACATGCATGATGTACCAGCATACTAGTCCATTTATGTTATAGCCTGCGTTTCACGCAGGATTCAGACCAGTCTTACAATGCCCGCCTCAGAATAGAACAAAATATATTCCTATTTCAGTATACAGAAGACATATATCTCAGAATCAATACACATATCAATGCTCAATATGCAATAAAAAGTGAGCATCGATAGGAGTTCAATAATCGAATCAGGCTCAACATCAGGGCTTACTTGGCAATAATATTTCGAAATCAATGTACATTTAGAGTTCAACAAAGGACGTAAGCAGAAAAAAGAATAATTGTAGAAGCAACTTGATGGCTCGAGGTTCCAATAGAAACCGGTTCACAGCTACGGTATCCTAACCGAAAAATCCTTTACTTTAAACAAAACCATCATTGTTTTGTATTTGTAAATTATTTCATAATTTCTTCATTTGAGTGACCTTACTGAGCTCTCAAAAGCTCACTCCCCTTTGACTTCCTTTCTGCAAGTAGCAACCAATGTTAGACTACTTGAAATTGGACTAGAGGCAAGCGAGCTAGTGAACTTAAGTAGTGTTTCTCTTTGGAACCCCCGCATGGGTGAACCTCTGTAGTTCATTATCAGATTAAATTTTAGTTTATCAATCATGATTGTGCACTCAGGATAATACATTAATTGATGGTTAATTGCTCTGACGGATTGATGACATTATTTGGTTAAGTTTTAAGGATGTTATTGTCTTAGCATGAATGATCGAGTGAGTGTTAACATTTCGGAAATTTTGGGATGTTACAGCTATGATTCCGACCTAGGAATCACCAGGAGGGATTTGGAAACCATGAAGTAAAAGCTGAGAGAGTCAGTTTCAGCTTTCATCATGAGGTGGAGGAATAAGGCAGCTCAGATGGTGAACCATCTGACAAAGGAAGAGCAAGTGAATATTGTTGGGAACAATCTGCTTCCAGTCTACAACGACTATATTTTTGGCCACTACCACACATCATTCAAAGGGGACCATATCTCATGAGTCGAAGACAGAGGTATATCGAGTCGAACCAAAGAGTTGTAATGCATAGTCCAAGCTAGTTGCAACCAACAATGTCAACAATGTGCAAGCACCCTGGGTAGTGACATAGGAAATTATTACGGACACGAGAAGAAAGTTCACACCATTGAATGCACCACTCCTCAAAGTCTTCGAACAGTTGTTAATAAGGGGAATACCCATCCCTATGCCAGTAGTGATACTCTAAGGATACGATGTACATGAAATTTTCCATTATCATCAAGAAAAAGGCCACCCTATGAAGAGATGCATTGCACTTTAACGTGCCATATAAGACCTCATCTACAAGGGTGATGTCTCCCCTACTGTTAGGCCAAATGGCACCTCATAGGGTTGATTTTATTAATGATAGTCAACTAGTTATGGATTTGACCATCTTTATTATTCCAACCAGTTAGCCAGTCTAGAAGTTAGTTTTAGCCTATGATTCTTTACCCTACTATCGCAATGTGACTACATAGGAATTGATGAAAGGCGAGGCCTTCACTGTTGAGGAAGAGTATGATGAAGAAACCTGTCTCATGTTCAGACCCAATGCTGAGGTATCCCACCTAAACCCATTAGGCCGAATGTATCGGACCCCGCCCAGCCAACCACCTTTGACCTGTTATTTTCCCAAGACCCTTCTGATGATGAAGTCCTTAGACATTTGAAGAAAACCAAGCCAACATTTCCATATGTGGATTTGCTTACTGAGAGCTGTGAGCGGATAAGCTTTGCTAGAGTGTGTGTTGAGGTTTCTGCAGCCAGGGAGCTCGTTGATGAACTTGTTATTGTGCCAGACTTGAGCACCTGCCAGGATGCCCCCTCTGATTCTGTGATTGTTCGGGCAGATTATCAGTGGTGCCCTCCAGTTTGCACGGTGTGCAAGTGCTTCGGACATACTACCCAGTCTTGTACTCGGCCTGAGAGCATTAGGCCCCTTTCTCCTTCTCTGTCTGTTTCGAAGCGATTTGCCATTACCCCTCCTGCCTCTGTTGCTGGTATGGGGAAAGAAGCAGAGTGGTCAACCGTGAAAAGTAAAGGCAAGAACTAAGTTAGTAGGGATGCTTCGTCTTCTTTAGCTCATGATCGTGTTCAGCAAAGCCGTAGTCAGTTGGAGACTAGGCACCAGCATGAGCTTGATAGCCATATACAGGTTAGTGCCCAGCATGTTTCTTCTCTGCAGGAGGTCAGTACTCAGCAGTCCTCTCTTCCTGAGGTACCTTGTCATTTTCCTATTTTGCCTTGTGATGATCCTGCTTTGCCCTCTGATTTGCTTTTAGATTCTAGCATGATTGTGCACTCTATTTCGGGCTCTGATCCGGACTCTGATTCTGACTTAGTTCCCTGCTCTCTTACTCCTAATAATAACATGTCTTCTCCTTTTAGTAGTAAAATAAATCTTGACTCTAGTTTTAATAATAAGAAAAAGAAGAAAAAGAAGAAGTCTCCCCGTAGGGGAAATTTCACCTGACTTTTACTTCTTGGTTTGTAGCATCCTTTTGGTTTTTGGTATCATGCATAACATCCTCTGTTGGAATTCTTGAGGATTCAACACTAGTGGTAAGCAAGTGGAGGCTCAACATATGATTGCCTCCTTAGGTGTTATGCTTTTTGGGATCTTGGAAACCAGAGTAGCCGCCCCTAATGCCTCGGTTATAAATAACCATAAATTTCTTGGTTGGTCCTTTATAAATAACTACCAATTTTCTGTGAATGGTAGAATTTGGGTTTTATGGAATCCCAAAGTTGCTAATGTTACTTGTACTGGTATGTCAGATCAAATAATTCACTGTCAAGTAAAATTAATAGATAGGTTGCGTCCTTTTTTTGTTTCCTTTTTGTATGGTTCTAATGATTCTGGTGAGAGATATGTGCTCTAGCAGGAGCTTGAGTATAGGTCTCACCTTTTTGCGAATGATCCCTGGTTTATACTTGGTGACTTTAATGCTATCCAGAGTCCGAGTGAGAAGTTAGGGGATAGCAATAGATGGCCTCACTACTACCAGGAGTTCCATGACTGTTTAATGACTTCAGAACTTGCAAATTTGAAGTATTCTGGTTTCTTTTATACTTGGACTAACTGTCAGGATAATGGTGATACTATTTGTAGGAAGCTTGACCGTGTCCTTATTAATGATACTTGGATCTCTAATTTTCCTAAATCTGAAGCAGTTTTTCGTCCTAGAGGTATCTCTGATCATTCACCTATCCTCGTCCACTTTATTGTCAAAGTTGACAAGGTGCCCAAGTCGTTTAAATTTTTTGATATGTAGGCCAATCACCATAAATTTTTGCCTCTGGTTGCTAAAGTGTGGGGCACGCCCCTTGCGGGTTGTGCTATGTTCAGGGTTGTCAGGAAGCTGCTTAAGTTCCAGCTTAAGAACTTCAATAAGGAACACTTTAGCAACATTTCAGGTAGACTTAATGAGGCTAGGATTTTCTTGGAGTATGCCCAGAGCATGTTAGCGTTGAACCCTCTTAACCCAGTGTGGCGTCGGATTGAAAAGGAGAAGCTTGAACTTTTTGCTAGAGTGAGTGCTGAGGAGGAGAGTTTTCTTAAGCAAAAATCTGGGTTCACTGGCTTGATGTGGGAGATAAAAATAACAAATTTTTCTTTAAGTCGGTTAAAAAGAGAAGGAATTTTAAGAAAAGCAGTTCTATTCTTCGATCTGACGGGACTATCCTTGAAGACTCGGATTTGGTTAAGGCTTCGATTGTTGACCATTTTCAGAGTTTGTTGGGAACTTGTGGGCCGGGTCACTATCCGGGTTTGATTGAACTGAGGAACTGGATGTCAAAATCCTTTTCTGATTCTCAGCAGTGTGAGATGGCTCGAGAGGTTTCTGAGGATGAGATTTGGAAGGTTTTCTTCTCTCTCAAGGATGGTAAATCCCCTGGTCCTGATGGGTATAACACCCTCTTTTTTAAGAGGGCATGGCATATTGTGGGGGAAGAGATTTGTGGAAGCGATTCAGGATTTTTTTGGTAATGGTCAACATCTCAAAGAAGTTAACCATACTTTTCTTGTCTTAATTCCCAAAGTGACTAATCCCTCGAGTCTTAATGATTACATGCCTATTTCTTGTTGTAACACGATTTATAAATGCATAGCCAAGATCATTGCTAATCGTGTCAAGGTGGTGCTTGGGGACCTCGTTGATCCTTCCCAGACGGCCTTTGTTTCCTCTCAGAGTATTGCAAATAATATCCTCTTATCTCAGGAGCTCATGCGGAACTATCATCGGGAGGACTTCACGGTACCTAGATGTGCTATGAAGGTGGATTTGATGAAGGCCTTTATATTGGGATTTTCTCTTTGATGTGTTGACTTGCCTTAGATTTCCCCCCACGGTTATTAGATGGATCAAAGCCTGTGTCTCAAGCAAGAGCTTTTCAATCATCATAAACGGGGAGTCTAATGGTTTCTTTCAGGGTAGGCGAGGTATCAGGCAGGGGGATCCGATGTCCCCCTACCTTTTTGTTATTTGCATGGATGTTCTTGCATGTATATTGTAGAGATTAGTAGTTGGTAGTCAGTTTCGTTACCACTGGAGGTGCCAAAAGGATGGTATCTTCTAGCTTGCCTTTGTTGATGATCTCATGTTTTTTGTCGGGGTGACTTTCCTTCGGTTCAGGTCTTGAAACATGAGCTCTCTGTCTTCCAACAGTTCTTGGGACTTGTCCCCAATCCGAATAAGAGCCATGTTTTTTTCTTTGGTGTTGAGCCTTCTACCAAGGCTTTGATCTCTTCTTGTCTTGGCTTTCTTGAGGGAAAGCTCCCTATGCGATATCTGGGTGTCCCTCTGATTTCCACTTGTTTGAAAGAAAGAAGACTGTCACCCTCTTCTGGACTGCATCGTGAAGAAAGTCAAGCATTGGACTTGCAATTACTTGTTGTATGCTGGTAGGGTCCAATTGATTAGATCAGTTTTGTTCTCTATCCAAGTGTACAGGGCTTCAGCTTTTATCCTTCCAAAGAAAGTGATTTTTGAGCCTTCCTTTGGAAGGGTACGGGCCTTTGTACCACGGGAGCCAAGGTGGCTTGGGTTGATGTATGTTGTCCTGAGGTAGGGTGGCTTGGGTATTAAGCAGTTAGAGGTGTGGAATTTTGCTGCCATCTCTAGGCACTTTTGGTCTATCATATCCTTTAGGTTGGACTCCCTTTGCTTGAGATGGGTCAAGTCCAATATTCTGATAGGTCGGAGTTTTTAGGAAGTCTCTTGCCCTAGTGATTGTAGCTGGTCTTGGCGTAAGATTCTCATGGTTAGGGATATGATTCCTTCCTTCCCTCAGTATATAGTTGGGGATGGTAGTAGGATTTCTCTGTGGTTTGATTGGTGGCATCCGATAGGCCCTATCATTCCTACCCTTTCTGGTAGGATTATTTCTGACTCGGGTCTGGATAGGCGAGCGAGGGTTTCTGCTGTGATCTTTGGCTCATCGTGGTGTTGGCCTGTGTCCAATACCATTGAGCTCATAGAGTTACGCGAGAGTACCCTTAGCTCTTTTCGTCCTCCCCGGATACGTCTGATAGGATCGTCTGGACGGTTAGTGGTTCTGGGGATTTCTCCATTGTGAGTACGTGGGAAGCCCTTCGTCAAAAGCGGCCGATAGCTAGATGGGCTTGCTTACTGCGGTGTAAGTGGCGTGTTCCACGTCATAACTTCATCTTATGGCTGGCCATTAGGGAGAGGTTAACTACGCATGATAGGCTTTTTGCTTTTCATGTTATTCCTAGTATGAGCTGTGTTTTCTGTCGCATTCCTTTTGAGTCTCATGATCATCTATTTTTTAATTGCCCTTTCACGTTTAGATTATGGTCTATTATTCAAAAAATGTAATTTTAACTAGCCTATGTTGAGTTGGCAGGGTATGGTTGATAGAGCTTCCTCTGAATGTCAAGGCCCTGGATTCCTGGCATCTGTCTGTCGGATAGGGTTTGCGGCGTTGGTGTACTATATCTGGCGAGAGCGGAATTCTCGTTCTTTCCAAAATAAGTATAGTGATGTGGTTTCTTGTTCTGCAGGTCTTGTGTAGATCATCCGGTGGAGGTTATTCTCTTGTAGAAAAGTGGCCAATACCCCGACTAACTGATGGTTCTAGGGTGAATGGCAACTCCCCGACTCCATATTTGGCTGATTCCGTCATCTTTTGGTCAGATCGACTTTTGGGTGATCGGTTTGTGTACAAACAGACCAATGCAGCTTTAGCATGCTCTATCACAGTTTTTGTGTGATGCCCTTTCCACCAGGACTTCTAGATTCCGCGTGGCTTCTCGTGTGGTCTCTACTGGGTCCTTTGTATTTATTTTGTTGATCTAGCTTCATCGTTATGCATTAACTTTTCTTTTGTGGCCAGTGTGGCATGTTTCTGCCTAGCATAGGTTTCTGTTCGCTCTTACTTAGCAAGACTCGCGTTTCATTGTTGTTTTCCTGGGGTATGCCCCTTGTAGATGTTGTACTTTTGTTTCATCGGTTGATATATATATTTATTTACTGAAAAAAAGGATCTTAATTCACTGGCACTCGGGAAGTCTTAGTTCAGCTATGCCCTCAGTTTACTCTCCAAAGCCAAAATTTTATCTCCGATGTTAGGCCAGAGCCAGTTGATGTACTCCTCAGGTAGCATTGGAGCAGAGCAGTCGGGTCCATACAATTGATGAATGTGTTGCCTCCAATGAGATGATCAAAATAGAGAGGAGAACCCCAACCCTTTAGAGCAGCTTTGATCACCGAAGGCTAATGATATCTTCCATGGCATGAAAGGTACTGTTGAAGTCCGGAAGAGCCTGTTTGTATCCGAACTGTCTCAAGATCCGACATACAAAGTAGAAAGTGGAATAGTGATATACTAAAAGATACATAATAACCTCTAGAAGTCTGCAGGAGTGTACCATGAACTCCCCACCATGGACAATACCAACAGATATATTTTGACTTTCGCACACAAAAGAAGCGAGTCTGGTCATCTATGCCCGAACGACCTTTAAAAAGCAGAGGCCGAGACTAGAAGGCACTGGGGTTATACCTTTCCGTAGTAGGATTGTCTATCAAATGTTGTAATCCAACAACCACATATCCAAAAGCAAGGTGCTACTCCTAAAAGGAAGACTTGGATCCTTATGCAGAACGGTAATACCATGCAAAGTTTCAGGTACCACTAAGGGGATAATAGTTTTACCTTGGGAAGACACTTGGATCAATATATCAGCTAACCTCATGTCAGTAACCCCGGGGACAGAAAAAGTGAGATATTTGGCCACCAAGCATAATGCCAAGAAACTTTAGACACTGAAGTGTCTCAATAACATAAGGTCCTCCTAAAATTCTCAGACAAAAATAATTTGATTTGATATCTTTAATAAATCAAGAACCTATTTTCATAGAGAAAATAATTTGGCATCCTTTGCAGACATGAAAAAATCTCAGAATATTTCGCATTATAGCTCATTTAAAAATAATAGAGGTTACTTCTTTGTACTTGGCCAAAATATAGGCAAAAACTGCTTTTGAAAAAATAAAGTTTGGAAAGCTTAAAAACTAATGACTTTTAACGACACGTACACTTTCTATTCCTAAACACCTAGATCAAACACAAACACTATTTCACCTTAAACACACACACCTGCATTGCTTTGCTTATTGAAAACTCACACACAAGCGCGCATGCACACACACAAACATTCATACACGGACGCACACTCGTACACGCACTAATTACACCAACACAATCCACACACAAACACCTACATTTACGCACACAAACACACTGCAATTACATGCACATACTCACTGTGCGTCCGCGCAGGCGTACACGCGCGGTCACACACACACACACACACACTTTCTCTCTCTCTCTAGACCAACACAATCAAACATACTCAAACACACACCAACAACCTATGATTCACACACACCAAGCACACTCCACCAGTCATCAATGCTTCTCCACCCCACCCCACATAGAGTGATACATATATATAAACAAGACAAACCCACGGATAGAGCAACACACACACACACATAAAGAGAGAGGAAGACACTGAATTTCCCTCTCAAAACCCCTTAGTCACACCTACACACATGATAATTACACTGTTTAAATAGCTTCCATTAATTTAACTTCAATCCCACGAATTACACACACAAACACCAAGAATAGACAATAACAAAAGTTGTGATTTTACCTTACTTTCAAGGCCTAAATCCTCTTCAAAAATCCACCAACATTCCTTCCTAATTCCTCTACCTTGCTCTTCCCTCTCACTGCTGATGAATTCTCCTCTTCTTTCTCAAATTTTCCTCTTAAATATCCTTTAATTACCCCCCCCCCCCCAAATTTGTAATATCCTTAATTGAAAAAAAAAACAATATTAGTTATTTATTAATTTTTATCAAACAAAACTTTGCATGGTTTCGTGGCTACCCAAAGACAGCCACAAATAAGGGAGAATAACACCTCAGAATTTCAAAGAGGTGGAGTGTGTGCATGTGAAGATAAGTGAAAAGTGAGTTGGTCTGAGTGAGTATATAAAGAGCAGCTTTTTTACGAGAAATATAGGAGAATACAGAGGAAATTTCAAGAAAGTTTCAATTGAGAATTACAAAAGCAAGCTAGAGGGAGAAGACACAAGATATAGAGGACAATTTGGTGAAGAACTACAAAGTTATAGATTTCCAAAGTCAGGTAAAAATTAGCTAAGCGTGAAGGGGTACTAAAGGGGCAGCTGTTCGAGGGAGAAATGAGGAGAATCTGGGGAGAATTTCTTTGAGGCTTCAACTGAGAAGTTACATATGGAAGAGAAAGGAAAAACTTTTGAGAAATAGAAGGTGCTTTCATGGAGAATAAAAGAAGTTACAGTTCCTCAAAGTAAGGTAAAAAGTCAGCCTTTAGTGTGTGTGTGTGTGTGTGTGTGTGTGTGTGTTCTTGGTGTGGGTTTGAGGGAAATCAGGGCTAAATTGGATTAAGTTTTGATTTGTTTTCATGTTAAATGCAATTGCGGGATTAAATAGGTGGAAGTGGAGTGAAATTAAAGTGGATGAGGGTGAAGATTATGTGTAAAACTAATGTGCATGTGTGTGTATGAGGGGAAAACATGGGTTTAAATGTGGAGTGCGCGTGTGTTTATACTATGATAGGGGTGTGTGTGCGCATGTGTTTATACTATGATAGGTGTGTGTGTGTGTGTGTGTGTGTGTGTAATGAGTGTGTTTGTGAGGTGAATGAAAGTGTGTTAATGTGTGTTGTGCATTGTTTAAAGTGTGGAAGTGAAATGTGTGGAAGTAAGGTGGTGCAAGTGTGTGTATGAGAGAGAGAGAGATTCTAGAAATGCAGATCCAAGAGAGCACATGTGTGTGTGGCTAAGGTGTAAAAGTGGGTAGTTTGATCCATTAATGGTGAATGGTGACTTTTATGTCACTAAAAGTCTTGCTCTTTTATCCTTTTTCAAACTTTATTTTCAAAAAATAGTTTTACACCAGAAGTTGGCCAAACACAAAAGAAAAGCCCCTGTTGTCTTTAAAAGATATACAATCTGTGAACTTTTGGGATTTTTTTTTCTAGTTCGTTAAAGATGTCAAATATTTTTATCCTTGAAATATTGTCTCAAAATTTTAAAAATATTAAATCAGGTAATTTTGATATGAAAATAGTCTAGGGATCTTATGTAGCTGAGACACTTCAGTGTCTAAAATCTCATGGCAATTGAAATATGATTGTGATTTTTAACAAATTGGTCCCAAAGCACGCGGTTGGTTATCTAGATAGGATTTTCGAGCGAAATTTTTTTAAGGATTTTTTAGTCCAAAAATCAGTTTATATTGTTTAAAAAGGATGTATTGAATTATTTTTGGGTGTTTGTGGGTGCAAGAGTCGTCAAGGGGTGTTTAGGTAATTTTACTTATGCTCGGGGGTGTTATGGTAATTTTTCACACTCAGTGACAAGTTTTGTCGAAACTAAAAATTAAGTAGCAAGAAGCATAAGAAATGAAAATTTTGAGTTAAAATAAGTTCAAGAAAGATGGCATGCGGTTAATGCATTTCATGTGATAGGCCAAATCCAGTTGACGGAATAGCCGTAACAAGTTGTAAACAAATAATCAAGAAGGGGTAAGGTTAGGTGTGTAATTATATCTTATGGTTGTCTGACAAGAAAGATTTTATTGGGATAGGTAATTCCGTTGAGAACATCTGAAAGCGAGTAGTTCATTGGCTAAGAAGCCAAACAAGTAAGGATAGTGCGACTCTGTTATGCTATTCATTGTTTTTCTTAGCATCCTATATTGATGATGATTGTGTTGAACTCCTATTGTTGTGCTTGAATACCGGTTGATCTGGTGCCCGGTATTTCTTGTTGAGTTATTGTTGAGGAGTTAAGGTAGAATCATTTCCTTTCCCCTATCCGTTGTTGAAGCTTGATAAGTTGATGAAGACATACTCTCTGAGTCCATTCCTTTGTTGAAAACTATTTTTTTTCAATTTATTCAAGACTGAGAAGAACACCCTGTATGAAGAGGCATGCATAAGTGGAGGTCCAATGAAGTGAAGTAAGTGCCGACCATTGAAAAATAAAGTAACTGACCAAAAAAGATGAAGCGCGCTAGAGTCTGTCTTGTTGTCAAATCGAGCATGCATTGCACCTGATTTTCGTTGATATTGCTGATTCTATTATCTTGTTATTCTCATGATTATTTTTTTCCTTAGTGTTTTCTCTTGCATTGCATTTGCATAGTTCATGAGTGTATCCAAGTGGAAATGATGATATTCTGTTAGGCTTAAGCCGCTCAGTCTGAATAAGGGTGATGGATCAAGGTGATTGTAGATGTTTGCTCTTTGGCATTCTTAAGTTCATTGCCTTTGTTGAGAGTTCATAATTGGTTCTCCGCAAAAGGGTTGTGCGTTGTACTCCTCGTATTATCCTTATTGGGCTATTTATGCTCATTCCTTATCTGATGTATTATTCAAGTACTAGGTTTGAACAAGGAGAAACCTCTGGTAAAGGTAAAGAGAAATTATACAGAAGTTCTATGTGGAATGTATCGCCATGATGCTGCGAATTTGGTGTAAATATCAAGTTGTGTTAAGTTGTACAGTTTTTGTTGTGGTATGATGTGTACTTTCAAGGAAAAGTTTTGTAATGACGTGTTCATATGTGCCTATATGATCTTAAAATGTAGTAGCTCTGTGTTGTATTATAGGTTATGACGTTAACAAGAATGAAATCTTAGTTCCAGCGATGTCACTTGGGCTGGGGGTGTCACATGCGGTATCAGAGCTTAGATTGCGTGATTCTGTAGACTGCTAGGGTGTTTACAAGAGTGCTTAAGTTTTGATAAAAAAAATTAAGAGGAAGAATGTAACCAAGATGTCTAAGCCAGACCAACAAAGGCATAATTGTTTTATAAGAATTATCGTTATGTTATTATCGCATAAAATGGTAGGTGCAACTGCAAATATGGGAGGGTGGGTTGAAGATGACATGATGAATATGTTGAACCCTGATGTGGACAGTGAGGAGGACCCTAAAGAATTTGAGGAGGACCTAGTGGATTCAGATGAAGAGCTCATGGTCAAGAATTTGCGGGGCCCCAAGGTAGAGGAAGTAGAGGACGATCAACCTTATTGAGCCAATATAGAAGTGAAAGAAGAAGGACTTGGTGAGCTGTCTAGAAAGAAGGTTATGAACTTTTGGAGACAAAAATGTATAAAGGACTTCTGCGAGAAGGATGAACTATTCAATCAATTAGAATCCCTAAAGATTAAAGCAGATGATGAGATAAAGAGAATGGAGATATAATGTCTCAAGGAAAAGAAAAAGCAATTAGATGATGCTAGCTTACGGGTTGTCCAAAAGATGCAAGAAGTAGTTCGTGAATGCCCTCCTGGTAGGGCCTTGTCTGGTGACAAACAAAAGACGTTACTAGATAAAAACTATTAGAGTGGAGATCTAATCAAAGAGCGATATGGTTTTGCTTAAGATAAATGTTGTATGTCTCAATGCAGAATCTATCATTGTATGTTGATTGTAGCATAAGACTTATGTTGTTATTTTATTTAGCGTTTGTTATATGTGAGTATACGACCCATTATTTTATTTACAGAACGGTATGTAATATGTGAAATTGAGCGCAATCTGTGAAATTGAGCTGTCCCTATACCGGAAAGATAGGAGAGAGACCTTCCATAAGAAGCACCCCAGACTGAAGTGTCTTTGGCCAACATTGGCGCGTAGGGAACAACAACCATAGGGCAGAAATTAATAGAGAAGATTTAAGAAAGGAACTGTTGGGAATTCTGCAGGAGGTTGTAGCAACACCCACAATGCAACTGACTGCAGCTAATGCAACGGTTTCGGTAGTGGAAAGGAAGGAATGTAAGTTTCGAGATTTCCAAGATGCTTGACCTGACAAATTTCATGGTGAGTGACCCAATAAAAGCGGTCACATGGATAAAGGAAAATGGAAAAGGCATTTGAGATAATAGGATGTAGAAAGCATCAAAAGGTTGTGTTTGCTAAGCATATATTACGAGGGGCGACAATTTATTGGTGGGACGTATAGAAGCAAGTGGAGGAAAAGATGAGGGCTAATCGGACCTATGTCAAGTGGAGCCGATTCAATTGGCTATTTGTGGAAAAATATTTCCCTTTGAGTGTACAAAATAGGTTAAAAACAGATTTTCTCTGATTGAAACAAAAAGATAAGACAGCGGAGGAGTAAATCCGGGTATTCGATGAATTGGCATGCTTTGCTCCCCACCAGGTAATTACACAGGACCACAAGGCCATACATTTTTAGAAGGGTTCAAGACAACCCTTGAAGAGAATTGTGGAAAGTTTTCAACTTTGAACATTTGCTAAGGTGGTAGAGAAGGCTTTGTTGATAGAAGCAAAAGTAGGCAACCGTGGGAGGAGAGAAGGGAACAAGGAAATAAGCGGAATATAGGCCAAGAAAAAAGTAGGGATAGTGGAAGATAATTTAGAAAGCGGACAGACAAAGGGAAATCTAGACAAGGTATGGGGCAAAAAGGAGAAATTCAGGAATGTCGTTGATGTGGAAAGAGACATGAGGGCGAGAGAGTCAACCTCAGAAGTGTTTATTCTTTAAACATATGCGAAAGTGATAAATCCAAATGTCTTGCTCAAAGTATCCTTCTTAATCAGTAGTGTTTCATACTTTAACAAAACATCCAAGTACCTGTCTCTAGATAAACTTATACGGAAAAAAAATGCTTCATATCCAATCTATTGGCAAGTGCCACTAATATCCAAAGCAGGCTCCACCGGCAAGAACCTGTCAACTGCCCACAACGAAAGGTGTGGACAAAAAGAGCGAGCTTCACCAACTCAGCAGGATTTCTATACATCTATCAACACACATCATTCGATCACATCATGGACAAGTGCTGACGATACATGTGTAACACATGTCACCTATTAGATCCCAACTTAATATGAATACATGATTAGCATATCTATAATATATAACACATCCTGAACATGAGACAAGTAAAGAAACATGTTACAATTACAAGTTGATCAACCATTTATCCTGAACTATCCCATGGCAACTGAGGATTCACAATTGACATTAGCAATCATAATCATAATCATAAATCAAGCACTGCATAGAGTCATAAGTTAACCACATAATCATAATCATAAACATGTACTTATGCGTGGCATATGATCATTTGGTGAGCGAGACAAACAATATCACAAATCATATTGGACAATGCCGACGTGGGATATACCAAGCCTCATAGCCATCGTTTCCCCAACCATCGCTAACCACATATCCTATACTCGCTCACCTACCATCCTTCCCTCTATGAGATGTTGACCAACATTTAAAGTCTGAGATGATCAAACCCAGTCCGTAACTTATAAAAGCCTAGGCCTCACAAAGACACCAACATAAACCCCATAAGGGTGTCAATACAAGTCACATGCAACGTATACCCATGGGAGGTTGACCTGTTGAGTAAACTCAACATATATCCCATTACCATATAACCCGATTTGCCGGCCTTCATTCCCTGGTGCTACTTCCGCGCACTCACTCACATGCATGTATATGGATACGCAAGTATCGTACCAAATCACATAATCATAAATAAACATATTACGTGACAAAACATGATTAACCAACGCAAACCGTTCATATATAGCACGTGATCCAATTAACCACACATTTCCATGTGTACAAATAAGTATATGAGGTACACCAAACATATTTCAAATGCATTGAAATCCTATACGCGCCCATGTAACTAGCAACAAGCAATTAGCATGCGAGTCATAATTACAAAGTTAAATTCATAGAATTATTTGCGTAATTAGTATCCAAACATTAAATGCAATAGGCCGTATCAATAATTACTCTAGGCAAATCATTAAGCATGATACGCATAATTGTCCATTAATCACGTTAAGCATAATACAGTGCATATAAGCCACGTAGATAACTATATAACTTATCACCAACCAATTACATACAAATTGTCTTATTAAATAACTACTCTCAACTCATAATTAAGCATGACATAGATAATTATCCATTAATCACCCTTAGCCTACATATCGTATATAATCCATGTAATTATTCATATAACAAGTTAACAAAAAAAAATATCGTATATAATCATGTAATATACAACAAGTTCGTATATTAACAAATACAAATATCATATATTAGATACAAATATAACATATTAAATACAAATATATTAAATATCATAAAATTCATACTTAACAAATACAATGTCATACTTAACAATTCTTCACACTTAACAATTATCATAATGTTCACACTTAACAAATATCATATAAACATATATTAATTTCTAGTAATAAAACAATATAAACAGATATTAATTTCAAGTAGTATAATAAACATAAATATGCGCACAATCAAATAGAGGTACAAATCTCCTACACGAACACGTCAATTCACCTAATCTGCATTATAAATTTGCATTTGACAATAATAATTAGCAACAATTCTTGGAGTTTATTATGCTACAAATTCAGAGTAAAGTGTGAAAATATGCCAATAACTTATTAAATTAATAAAAGGCTAAATTTACTATAACTAATTAAACTAGAACTTATAGATAACAAATAGAAAGAGAATTAATGGAAAGAGAATCATAACTTTCTAATTTAGAGACGAAAGAGAAACGAAATAATATGTTGGAAAAGCTTTCCATCCGTAAAAAGTAGAGATTTGGGAGAGGAGGAAAAGTTTCCATTAATGGAAGTTTAGAAGAGAGATTCCTACGGGGAAAAGGGGGAGAGAGAATCTGAAAATAAGGAGAGAGATTGGGATTTCAGTTAAAAGAATAGATAGAGTTAGAAATTGTTTTTGGTGTAATGCATTTACATGGAAAGAAACTAGTTCAACGGTTTAGATTAAATCATGGAAAGATAAAAGGACAAGATTGATTAGAAAGAGAACGCAACTACACCGGATCACCACACAGAAGATAAGAGCTGGCCACGCTGCCACATGGCGCGCTGTTATGCTGCCACGTGTCACGCTCTCGTGAATGGCCACAAAATTCGCTGATACACTTTAAACGTGAGTATATGTTTAGCCCAATTGTCAATCGAGCCAATTCAAATTGCGTTGGATTAGTCTTGTCGAGCTCTTTAATTTAAATATACTCGAGGTAACTATTTATAAATTTTAATAATTTATCAATTTGCCATTGGCTAACACTTACTACCTCTTTAAGCATGTTTGATCGCAAAAATTAGGAAACACGTTTTATTTTATTTTAACAAACAATGTAGCACACATAATATTTCATTCAAATTTAAATGTGTTTAAAGTTAATAAAATAATTAAAAACTAATTAAGATTAGGGCCTCACACTAAAATTACCTATTGATCCCAAAATGGTATGAAATTTCTAAATATTGAATCCTATCAGTAAAATAAGGTTTTTTTAAAATTTTCAGTTTAAAATAACTTGATTTGCAAGGTTAAATAAATAAGAAACTCCTTCTAATAAATACCCTAATTTTGCATTTTTTGCGGACATTGAAAAATTCCATAGCATGTATCTCGTAAACATAATGGGGGCACTGTTTTAAACTTTATGAAAATACTTTCAAAATTGGGCTATAAAAATAGCTTAGTAAACTACTGTAATAGTAAAGCGTTACGCGATATCCGATCAAGTGCTAGCGACTAACAGTGCTAAAAATAGAAAATGACATTAAAAACTCTTAAAAGTTTAGACAACACACTATCGAAGTTACATAAGATTACTGTAAAAATTTTAGAATTCAATAAGTTAAATTACTGTTTTAAAACGCACCAAAACCTCTTTTCCGTATAAAATTATTTAACTCTCTTCACGAACAAGGAAAAATCCTAAAAAATTTCAGGTTGTTGTATTACATTTTGTCCAAATAAAGATCAAATATGCTTTAAAATTTGAGAAAGAAATTATGTAAAAACAAATCCCTATCTTTAGAGACACTTGCACACACTATTCATGATCACACACCTAGTATTTCACCTAAACACACTCGCACCTTCTTCAACCTCAGCTGAGGCACATACACATGCACACTCCTTTTTCACGCACGGCCACTCTTCCGAATTCCCCTAAAACACCAACATAAGTGTACTTACACCTATATACACACACTAACACACAATTAAACACATTACACACACAATCACTCACACACTCACACCCGTAACACACACCACACACACTGTCACACACTCACTTTGCACCCACTGCATACACAAAACACGCGCTGTTTGCTGAAAACAAATTAGGAAATTGTTCTTTAATAGTTGTATGAGATGACTTGGGAACAACTTAGGGAATTGCTCTTCAACCGATGTTTCTCGATGAATTATTGTGAATAGATGTTGAGAGAATTTGTCACTGTGACGCAAGGAGATCATGAATTTGAAATGAGGTTTTTGCGCCTCGCCAGATTAGCAGTAAGAACGCTATCGACAAAAGGAGATAGATGTCGAAGTTTGATTTATGACTGAGAATGGTACTTTGGGAACTGATTAGTGCTAAGTTTAAAATTTTGTTTGAGAGTACAATACAAAGTGGGGAATCTTACCTTGTCATCTTGTTCATTCTTTTGTATGTTGAATTCAATTGCAACTTAATTGAATGCCAACTTGCTCTGAGACATCGGAGAGGATGTCATTGATATTGAGTTGCCTTAGTCCTTCTCCAGGACATTTATCTGTTTCTTTTGAATCTTTTTGGACTTCATAGGATAGTATATGACCCACTGTCCATGGAAAAGCTATGAATCCTATTATGGATCATTAACCTCTATTGATCATAATTGCTTCGAGTCATTGGGCTGACTTTGCTTCATCATACCTACAACATTGTTTCTATACTCGTCATTTTTCTAGAATGTTATAAAATTGCATCATGAATCTCAAGAGATGATTTGTTAAAGATTTTTGCATTTTGATTGCCCAGTTGCGATTCTTGTTGTTATTTGTTCCCCAAATGCTTGATTGAGATACTTGTTTGTTGTGATTAACGTCAGATGTTTTGCTGTTTAACCATCACTGATTCTTTGTGATTGGTGTATGTTTAATGTGTTCGTAAATGGTAAAATGTTATAATTGCTGCTTGTAGCTAATCTGATTATTATAATTTTGTTATGTTCTATTCTCAAATGATTTGGAAATTGAGATTATGTTATGTACATGTATCTTTACCTGATTTAGGATTTGCATAGTTTCACCTACCCTAATATGATCCTTAGATGATCGGTGAGTGAGAGTCGGCTTCGAGAACGTGAATTAAGTTTTTGACACCTTATTTGATATTTCAACATTAAGGTTGAGATTTTGGCGGAACACACGATTATAACCACATGTTACTTGCCTTTAGAACTGAAAGATTTTAGACGTTTAACTAAAACAGACAATCAGAAGATAAGATTAAAGATCTTTGGTAAATCTTGTAACTGTGAATCGTAAGTGACGTGGTAACTTATTGCCTTAGACTACGGTAAAAATGCAATCAATACATAGGTATGCAGAATCATATTATGCGTTATGTTAAGATAACTTATCTCTTTGTGATGAATCCGGTAACAGTTTGAACTCGTTTAATTTAAGGCTCCAGAGTGCTCAGCGAAACCAAATTAGTTACTGTTCTTCCATCTTTCTGTGGGGTGTAAGTTCTAATAGGAATTGGTTATCTTATCAATGTTAGCCTTTGTAGAGTGCAAGTCACATGTCACCATAACTTAGTACTTTAGTACACTATGGGCTTGAAATTAAGCTTGTTACAATTAAGTTGATGATGCAGATAACATAGTCTTTCATATGTTGTCAGCATAATGCATTAGACTCTTGAGGGATTAAAGTTTGATTTAATTCATTTTATATGCATTAAATTTAGTCCGACAAGTTTAAGCTTAGCACTAAGATTTGAAATTGAATTATTACTTCAGGTATTCGTGGGACATTAATTTGTGTGGGAAGGTTAGATGTAGCTCAGCTGCTATACGGTAGTTATCAGTGTTACACAGCAAAGCATAGTGCCTAGACGTTATAAGTGATAGGAAATCTGAGATCAAATTTCAAGGGCAAATTTTTTATAAGATGCGGAGAATGTAATATCGTGCATTTATTAGCAAGTTTAAAATAATCATTTATGCTTCAAAAAATAAATGAGCATGAATTTTGAGCAATACTTGAGTATTACTAGAGTATGAAATGTTAAAATTGTGTTTGGGTCAAAATGTAAATTTGAAAAACTTTTAGGGTCATTTTGTAATTTTAAAAAATTTGAGGGGTTATTTTACAATTTTTGGAAAGTTGATGTGATAGGTGTCAACTTCAAGGAAATGAATTTTATTATTATGCCACCTCCAACTTTTTTGTGGGTCACTAATCTAATTTGATATATTATAAGGTTAGATTTTAAAAGGGGAAATTAATTGAAATGGAAAAGCAAGCAAAATTTGAAAAAGAAACTCGAGAAGGGAGAAACCGTAAACAAAAAACAGAAACAGGAAAAAAAAACAGCTTCGGGAAGAAGGGAAAATATGTGAGGAAGAGAAAGAGAGAGAGGGAAGATGAAGAAAATTTTCCAGATTTGTTTTAGAAGTAATCTTCTTCTCTAGTAAATTTAAAGTGTGTTTTTCAGTGGGTGTTCGTAGGTGTGTCTATTGTGTGTGCACTGTGTATATAGGTGGGTTTCAGTGTATGAGTGGGTGTATTATATGGAATAGTGTGTGATAGAGTGTGTTTATGTGTGTGTAGGGGTAGGGGAGAGGGTCATAAGTAGATTGCAGTTTGTGCAGATGTGTTGTATGTATGCTTACTGTGTGTGTTTGCATGTTGTGCTTGTGTTCATGGTTGTCATTAGTGTAAGTGTGGGTATGTGTAGGATTATGTGAATAATCTTATGGTGTTAGTGTGTATGTGTGTGTATGAAAATATTAGGTGGAATTGTGTGCCTCTAGTGTGTTTAGAGGAGTATGTGTGTGTGGGTGTGAACTGTGGGTGTGTTGTGTGTAGTAGTGTACATGTGTGTAATTTACGCGCATTAAGGTGTTAAAGTGTGTTTTAGGTGTTATAGTGTGTGTGTGAAGAGGGACTGCATGTGTAAAAGGTGTAATAGTTTGTGTGTGGATTTGAATAGTGATTGTTTTGTCACTAAGAAGGGAGGATTATTTAGGCAGTTTTATGCAAATTTTATAAATGATTAGGATAAAATCTAACAAATTTCAAAATAGTTTCCCACATTATTTTTACCAGATGTACACTGTGAAAAAATTTAAAAATTTTCAGTGTCCGAGAAGGATGTTAAATTAAGGTATCGATTAAAAGAAATTTCCCAATTTTTGATATAGCAAACCAAGATATTTTAATGTGAAAATTTTTAGGAAAACCTTATATTGCTGATATATTTGAATATCTAAAATTTCGTGCCATTCCTAGGCTGATAGCTATGTTTAGCAGAATCGACTTCTAAGTGCTCGGTCGGGACATCAGTTCGGGATTTTTAGGCAAAAATTTTCTATATTACTTTTTAGCCCAAAAATGATTTCACGATACTTAAAATAGTGTTTTTGAGATTTTTCTTAAGCTGGGAATCCCAGGAGGTAACTTGCCACCCTGTGGGGGTATTTTGGTAATTTTATCTATAAATGGTATTTTTGAGTAAATTCACATACGGTAAGGATATTTTAGTGATTTTACTTACAGAAAGAATGTTTTGGTGATTTAAGTATGAGGGGGGTGTTTTGCTAATTTTACACATAAGGGGCATTTTGGTAATTTTACTTGCCCGGTGAGGGGGTTTACTTACGAGTATGGGTGAGTCAATATTGAGTTTATAATATCGTAGTGTAGGTTGTATTATAATGATTTGATTTTTTGGTTTAGGTTAGAGCAAAAGACTTTCCGGTTAGACTGCTTAGCTTCAGATCTAGGTAAGGATTTGTATTTGAACCCCGGGTAAGGATTTCTATCCGAACCCTAATTTAATAACCGTGCTTGTAAGTATTCTTTCGATTCGCTTATGACTATTGTCGAACACTAAAATGTACATTGATATCAGCATGTTATTGTCAAGAAAATCCCAACATTAAATCTGAATCGGTTATTTAGAAATCTTATTGATGCTTGCCTGTTATTACATGCTAAGCAAATTCGATAATTGTTTGCATTCTTTCTTATGAATTGTTGTGCCTAAATTCGATGATTGTTCTTGCTATTTGTTTGAGTCTGTTCTTGAATCCTGAATGATAAATTGATATCAGCATGTTTAAATGTCATCAAAACCCTAATTGGTTTTGGTTACTTGAATTCATGTTGATGCTCATTTTTATCGCATGTCAAGCATGGAATTTTTGTTGATTATGTGATTGTTGCCTTTTCTGTTGATCTTGGGGTCTGTTCAGTGGGGACGCATTATAAGGATGCATTCTTCCTGCGTGGATCGCAGGAAAGTACCTAAATGGACTAGTTATCGTACATCATGCATATGTACACCATATTTTGCATTGCCTGAATGACATTACCTCTGTCCATGATCATTTTCTTCTAAATTTGGATACATTGTCTTATAATGTTTCTTTTTGAAATGATTGTCTCAAACGACTTGTGCTTGTTAGAAACCCCTCCCCAGATTGTCTTTGAACTCATTTTAAAATCTTTTGGGAAAACCATCATTGTATTTTAGAATGATGGCTTTGAAAGTGATCTTCAAGTGATCGTTTGGTATCTATTAATAATTCATTTTGATCGTTTAAAAAATTATTAAACTATTTATGATTGTTTGAATTATTTTTTAAAATTATCATCGGTTGGACTCTTGAGTTGTTTGTAATTCCTTCGGTTGTCCTTGAATGACCTTACTATTTATGATTGTTCCAAAACTCATAACCGCACCCTTTGTTTGATTCCCTTAGATTGCTCAGGGATGGGTTAGCAGAACTGTTAGTTGTTTGTAAAGAACCTAAGTTTGAGTTTTGGAAGTTTTAAGTTGTAAAACTAGTTAAAGTTAAATTTTTTGGACTGTGTATTTTGAAGTATTTGAACTCGGGTCTATTTCGAAGCTCTAGAGTTCTTGTCCCTAAACAGGGAGTTCAAGGGGACAGAGCTCCAGATTTTCAGGATGTTACAGTTGGTAGCAAAGTAGTTCAATTTTGTGGTATTAAGAGTATAGGTATACGATTCTGTTGATATGTAACCATAGAGTATAGGTAACAAGATTCTGTTGAATTATATTTCCATAATGAGAGAACATGGTAGGATGATGTTAGAATTAAGAAGTCTACCTTTAATTTGTAATTGTACCGTTCTTTAGACACATGTTTGTATAACATGATAACTGTTAATTGTACCATTATGGCTCACACACATAGCACTAGCAGTGGAGATAGTAGGGATGGTCGGAAGGTCCCAGATAGAGAGGTACCTCAATCTACTAGGGAGGAACAACATAACCTAGAACCAATGGTTGTGATTCTGAACACTAAGAACTGGATTCTGACGTTGATGGCATAGAATCTAGCAAACAAGTAGCAAGAAATACATAATCCAATTCAACCACAGGCACAACCTCAAGACGAGAGTATCTTGCATGAATTTACCCAAAAAAATGCTACTAGCTTTTTAGGGTCATTGGACCTTATGGAGGCAGAGAACTGGATTAACAAAATGGAGAAAAAATTTCGAGCCATTCACAATAGTGAGAGACAAAAGGTTAAATTTGCTATCCATAAACTGAGAGGTGAGGCCAATCATTGGTGGAAAATGGTATAGAGGTTTGATTTGTCAACAATTGGATGAGATGATTTGGGAACAACTTAGGGAATTGTAATTCAACCGGTGTTTCTTGATGCGTTATCATGAACAGATGTTGAGAGAATTTTTGACTATGACCAAGGAGATCATGAATCTATAGATGAATTTGAAATTAGGGTATTGCGCCTCGCTAGATTTGCAGTAAGAACGTTGTCGACAGAAGGAGATAGATGTAGGAGTTTGGGTTGGGCCTTAGGCCTGGATCGAGAAATAGAGTGATCTCTGCTCAGTTAACGAGCTATATGGGATGTTCAGACTTGGCCCGTGCTTTGGAGCAATCCAAGTCCAACAAAAGAGAATGGTATAAACAGAGGCGGGATATTGGTTAAGGTGGCTAGTCATGGTACTAGACTTAGACCATCTCAGAGTTCTGGAATTTGACTTGCTCAGAATATTGGTTAAGGTGGCTAGACAGCTTTTTTCAGCCATGCCATGTGTCATGTGTGGGAGAATTCACGGTGATAAGTCATTCTATATATTTACTAAAGGATGTTTTAGATATGGCAGAATGGAGCATCAATTCGAGACTTTCTAGTTGTTAAAGATAATCAGTCAATTTCCATCTCGCACCTATAGCTAGTGTATTAACAAGCAGTGGACCTCATTCGGAAAGAGGACAATGTCAATAAGGGCAGACTCAGCAGTTTCAAGTCTTAACAAGGATAGAGGCCCAAAACATCAGTTAGACTTTAGTCTATGTCTGCTTAGGATGTTTCCACTTCCGATGGCGTGGTGTCAGGGACACTACAAGTTAACCTATTAGATACTCGTATATTGCTTGAGTCTAAAGCATCATATTCCTTTACACACTTACTTTTTCACATCAATTGAGGATGAAAACCCATCCTTTAGGAACTAATCTTGTGATAGGCACATTATTAGAAGAGTATTTAATTGTTTCTATGGTTCCTTATAACTGTACTTTCCATGTAGGGGATATAAATCTTTCTATGGATCTCATCCCATTTGCTGTTAGAGACTTTGATATCACACTAGGCGGGGATTGGTTATCCTCTAATCATGCATCCGTGGAGTGTCAACAAAAATCCTAGTAGTGTTTGGAAGCTTGTAAGATATGGGTAGTAGTTAAGTTAGTAATTTATGAGTGAGAATGATACTTTGGGAAGTGAAAAGTGCTAAGTTTGAAATTTTGTTTGAGAGTATGATACGAAGTGTGGAATCTTACTTTGTCATCTCATTCATTCTTTTGTATGTTGAATTCAATTGCGACTTAATTGATAGCCAACTTGCTCTGAGACGTCGGAGAGGATGTCATTCATACTGAGTCGTCTTAGTCCTTCTCCAGAACATGTATCTGTTTCTTTTGAATCTATTTGCACTTGACGGGATAGTATCTAACCCACTGGCCATGGAAAAGCTACAAATCCTATTAAAGACTAGAAACCTCTACTGATCGTAATTGCTTCAAGTTATTGGGTTAACTTTCCTTCATCATACCTACACCATTGTTTCTATACTCGTCATTTTTCTAGAATGTCATAAAATTTTATTGTGAATCTCAAGAGTCAATAGGGATGATTTGTTAAAGATATTTGCATTTTCATTGTGCAGTTGCGATTATTGTTATTATTTGTTCCCCAAGTGCTTGATTGAGATACTGGTTTATTATGATTAACGTCATATGCTTTGTTGTATAACCATCACTGTTTCTTTGCGATTGGTGTTTTTTTAAGTGTTCCTAAATGGTAACATGTTATAATTACTGCTTGTAGCTAATCTGAGTATCAAAATTTTGCTGTGTTCTATTGTCACGCTTCAAAATTCAGAGCTCCATTGCCCTGAACTCTCAGGTCGTTAACCTACCACATCACATCAAACATGCCAAATCCTATTAACTAACACATACTTTGAAGCATTTAATCCGATATCAACTCAAATTCTTCAAAATACAAGATTACAAAATTGCTTGGACTGAAACTAATACCTAAGTTCTTTTTAAAGTCAAGTCGTTATAAAACAAGTTGACAGTACCAACCCTCGCAGGAGTCTCAGTACACAGTAGTGGTGGGCTCACCGGAATCTCACACAAACTCTAAACCCCATTCTTAAGCATGCTATAGTTGATCATCACCTGCAAAAGGGAGCCAGACCGGTGAGCTTTTGAGAGCTTAGTAAGCTTGTACAAGGACATCGAAGGAATTACAACATGATTCAAAAGAATCCAACCGACGATGATTTCCAAAATATACTTCAAACAATCTAAATAGCTCAATGATTTTTAAAATGATCAAAATTTATCATAAATAGATACCAAAATAAACAATAACAATCACGACGGGTTTCAAAATAATCAATAAAAGATCATTTTCAAAGCCATCATTCCAAACTACAATGAAGGTTTCCCAAAGGATTTCAAAACGAGTTCAAAGGTAATCTAGAAGGAATTTTAAACAAACACGAACTATTTGAAATAGTTTAAAATTAAAATTTTAAAAAATAGTTAGGTCAGATTTAGCCAAAGTTAAAAATGAGACCCTAGTTATTTTTAGGAGACCTATATTGTAGAAAAAATTCAGATTCTTTCAAAGTCGGGAAGAGGGTGAACGGGCGCAGGAAGTTTGAAACTTTACGGTGAAATTTAAAATATCAAATGAGTGCGGTTTTGCTTGAAACCTTTATGAGAATCCTAGGATGTTGCGAAGTTCCATTTTGTAGGATTTCAGGTCATTCTAAAGTCGTTATCTATTTTCGGCCGAACAGGCTTTTAAGCGCTCGGTTCGGACATCGGTTCGGGATTTTTGAGCAAAAATTTTGTAAAATACTTTTTAGCTCAAGAATGACTTTGGGAGGCTTAAAATAGTACTTTAAAGCACTTTTGAGATTTTTCTGATGCCGAGAACCCTTAGGGGGCATTTTGATAATTTGCCACCCGGAGAAGGGTATTTTGGTAATTTTCTCAATAAACTTTTTCCGAAAGACTTGTTAGTCCGGGAAGGGGTGTAAGACACCTGAAAAGTTATTTTAAATTAGTTTTGAGATATTTGTTAGGGTGATGGCCGCTGGGGAGTGTTTTGGTAATTTTGCATGTCGAGGGGCGGTTTGGTAACTTTCCCTTTAAAATTTTTTGAGGGAATATTAGGTCCATAAATGATGCAATACATCTAAAAAGTAGTTTTAAAGCGGTTTGGGGGTGTTGGTGAGGTAGCGTCCATCAGAGGGATATTTTGGTAATTTGCCAGGTTGGTGCTAAATTTTTAAGAACACGCAATATTATGCGTCCAGAGAGGTAGGAAGTGAGGAATGGTGTTAATATGCTTAAATAATGGGAGTGGTTATTGTAGAGGCGTCGATAAGGCTGGGTTAGGAATCTGGCTATCGGATCGCATTAAAGACCTATCGCAAGACGCTATGAACGGTTAAATGGGAAGGGGTAGAATAAGAAGTACGTATATGTTGAAGGATGTCTAACGAGCTGAATATTATTTGACTAGGTGATGCAGCTTGTTGCGATCAGAAGTTGCGAGTTGCTTCAGCTATAAGCTAATGAGGTAAGGGCAATGCGGTTCTATTATGCTAATTCATTGTTTCGATTAGCATACTATGTTAATGATGTTTATGTTGTTGAATTCTTGTTGTTATGATTGGTCACCGGTAGCCATTGTGATCAGTATACACATATTTGAATTGTGTTGTTGAGGACTTAGGGTAGAATAAATTCTCTTAGTCCGCCCTATTGATAGAATTTAGTAAGGCTGATGGGTGTCCTAGTATGGTATGATTCGATTCGATTAGCATACCTGAAGTGGATGATGATGTTGCATAGGGTTTATCATGTGGTTGTTGTGAGATGTCTGCAGTTATTGATAGCCGATATCTCTTTTCTTTGAGAACACCATTGAGGACTCGTGGCAAACTTCTCCCAAGTCCGCCCTATCATTGATGATTATGCTGAAGAGATTGTTGCGTTGTTGTTGTGAAATGTCGGCACTTATTGATAACCGACATTTCTCTTATGTAAGAACTTTGTTGAGGGCTTGCGGTAATCTTCTCCCAAGTTCATCCTATTGATGATGTCACGTTGAACTATTGTTGTTAGGTCTGAACACCGGTTGATCTTCTGATCCGGTATTCCTTGTGTTCCCAACCTATTCTGGTCTCACTCAAAGGTCCACTTGGAGTCCCATTGTGCATGACACGTCCGCACAAGCACAGTATTCAATGCTTCAAACCAGTCAAAAAGTGCACAAGCCCAAGTCACGTGCGTTGCTTACTTCACACGCCTCACGCGCGACTTAGTCACCAATTATTTCACGCGACCGTGACTCACAGTACAACGTTCATCGCGCCGCGACCACCTAAGCACCTTTTCACCATAAACATCGACCGTTGGTGTAACCAGAGCGACGGGGTCAAGGGCATAGGCCTTGGCCAACCCCATGGAGGTAGGCCTTGTCCTCCCCCAAGACCATAGGGTCGGCCTCAGCCTCCCCCAAGGCCATGGGGTCAGCCTCAGCCTCAATGGGGGGTCGGCCTCGGCCTCGGCCTCCATGGGGTGTTGGCCTTGGCCTTTCCCCCTGGTTGTTCACTCTTTGTGCAAAGTCCCTTTCGCACTTTGATCACTTCATACACTTCGTATGTGCCTTTGGCACCTTGTTCGTCATGTGGGTACGTTTCATGTCGACACGCTCGTCGCAAATACAACTTTTGGATTTGTCATTGCCCATCAAAACACCTTCCGTCGGCGTGCCCGAAGTTCACCCAAAGGGGGAGTGGCCTTGGCCTCCCTTCACGGGAGATGGCCATTGGCCTTGGCCACCCCCTAGAGGGTCAGCCTCAGCCTTCCCAAAGGGGGTCAGCCTTGGCCTCACCAAGGGGTCTGCCTTGGCCTCCCCATGGGTGGTGGCCTTGGCCTTCCCCCAATCCTTGGCCTATGGTCTCCCCTCCCGCGCGCACTTGTTTTCTCGAATCTTTGCACCTCCGTGATGTTTACGGACGTTCATCCATCAACCTCATGACGTCTGTCGTCCATCAACCTCGAGACGTCCGTCGTCCAGTAACTTCGCGACGTTCGTCGTGCACCAACCTCACGATGTCCGTCGTGCACCAACCTCACGATGTCCGTCGTGCACCAACCTCGCGATGTCCGTCGTACATGAACTTCACGACGTTCGTCATGCATGAACCTCGCGACATACGTCGTGCATGAACCTCACGACATCCATCGTGCATGAACCTCGCGAAGTCCGTCGTCCATCAACCTCGTGACGTCCGTCGTGCACCAACCTCGCGATGTCCGTCGTGCATCAACCTCGCGATGTCCGTCGTGTATGAAACTCGCAGCGTCCATCATACATCAACCTCGTGACGTTCGCCGTCCGTAACTGTGCACCGCTCCCGCGATGCCAGTCGCCCAAAGTCGCGCACTACAATCGAATGACCCGTCACTGACGACCGCGTACCATCACTTCTAACTTTGTCAATGCTACATGTTGCATTCATCATCTTGTTATGACAGGTACACTCAGTTTAAATCCCATCTTCGGGACACCCGACGCATGCCCGTGCACCGTCTCCGCAACGTTCGTCGCCGCACCCATGCGCCACTTTCATAACATGTGCCCCGGCACCAAGTATATGCTTCGCGACCTTCGTGGCCGTGCCCCTGTGCCATTCTCATCTTGCGTGCCCCTGGCACTAACTATAGCTTCGCAACCTTCGTTGCCGTGCCCGTGCACCATTCTCATCATGAGTGCCCCCGGCACCAAGTATTTCTCCGCTACGTTCGTCGCAGCGCCCGTGCGCCATTCTCATCATGCGTGCCCCCGGCACCAAGTATTGCTTCGTGACGTTCGTTGTTGCACCACTTTCATAACATGTGCCCCGGCACCAAGTATGGCTTCGTGACATTCGTCGCCGCCCCACTTTCATAACACGTGCCCCAACACCAAGTATGGCTTCGCGAAGCTATTGTTTTGCGGCTTTCGTCGCAGCGCCTGTGCGCCATTCTTATCATGTGTGCCCCCGGCACCAACTATAGCTTCACGACCTTCGTCACCGTGCCTGTGCACCATTCTCATCATTCTTGCCCCAGGCACCAAGTATTGCTCCGTGACGTTCATCGCAGCGCCCGTGCGCCATTCTCATCATGCGTGCGCTCGGCACCAACTACAGCTCTGCGACGTTCGTCACCGTGCCCGTGCGCTATTCTCATCATGCGTGCCTCCGGCACCAACTATGGCTTCGCAACGTTCGTCGCTGCCCCACTTTCATAACACGTTCCCTGGCACCAAGTATGGCTTCACGACGTTCGTCGTCGCCCCACTTTCATAACACGTGCCCCGGCACCAAGTATTGCTCCGCGACACTCGTCGTCGCTCCTGTGCACCATTCTCATCATGTGTGCCCCCAGTACCAAGTATTGTTCTGCGACGTTCGTCGTAGCGCCCGTGCGCCATTCTCATCATGCGTACCCCCGGCACCTACTATAGCTCAACGACGTTCGTCGCAGTGCCCGTGCACCACTCTCATCATGCGTGCCCCAAGCACCAAGTATTGCTTGGCGACGTTCGTCACAGCGCCCGTGCGCCATTCTCATCATGCGTGCGCTTGGCACCAACTATAGCTCCGCGACGTTTGTTGTCGCGCCCGTGTGCCATTCTCATCATGTGTGCCCCCGACATCAAGTATTGCTACGCGACGTTCGTCGCCGCACCATTTCCATAACACGTGCCCCGGAACCAAGTATGGCTTCGCGACGTTCGTCGTCGCCCCACTTTCATAACACGTGCCCCAACACAAGTATGGCTTCGCGATGTTCATCGCTACCCCACTTTCATAACACGTGCCCCGGCACCAAGTATTGCTCCACGATGTTCATCGCTGCGCCCGTGCGCCATTCTCATCATGCTTGCCCCCGGCACCAAGTGTTGCTCTGCGACGTTCGTCACAGCGCCCATGCGCCATTCTCATCATGCGTGCCCCCGGCACCAACTATAGCTCCACGACGTTCGTCGCCGCGCCCGTACGCCATTCTCATCATGCTTGCCCCGGCACCAACTATAGCTTCGCGACCTTTGTCGTTGCGCCCTTGCGCCACTTTCATAACATGTGCCCCGGCACCAAGTATATGCTTCGCGACCTTCGTCACAGTGCCATGCGCCACAGGCTTTGTCTGGGAAGCCCTTGGTCTCTGCCCTTGCTGTGTCTCACATCAACATACTTGGCATCTGAGTCGGACTGCATTCCTTGTGGGACCTCCACGACGACTGTGAACCCACTTTCCTTGGCATCACCTTGTTGAGCTGTGTTGTTGAGGACATAAGGTGGAATAATTTTTTTCCTTAATCCACCTTATTGATGATGTCTTGTTGCTTGGCTGTAGCACGGTTAGGGAAAGTACTCTAAACGAGTTCCCTGCTTGTTGACAGTGTCTCTTCAATTTACTTGAGGCTGAGATGAACATCCCGTAAAATGTGACATCAATATGAGGATGATGGCCTATGAATTATGATCACTGGCCAAAGAGGATGAATGTTGCTCGACCAGAGTCTGTCGTGTCTGGTCAAGTCATGTTTGTCGTGTCCACGTGCATTGCATTTGATTTTCTTCTTATGTTAGTGATTTTAATGACTTATATTTCTTTGATGTTTATCTTTTCAATTTCCTATTTTAGTGTTCAGTTGCATAGTCTGTCGGTCAATCAGTCTTGTCCATGAGGAGGTGGCAATAATGTTGTTCTGTTGGGCCTCAAGCCGCTCAATCTAACGAAAGAAAAATTATCGTTTGATAAGTTATGTTGATGCTAAAATTTATTAACTACTCTTGATTCATTGCTATCGTTGAGATGATTATTATTCCTCTAAGCCTTTTGAATCATTTGTACATGATACTCCTCGTGTTGTCTTTACTGGGCGATTTGCGCTCATTCCTTATGTTGTATTGTGCAGGCTATAAGGTTGATCAAGGAGAACCCTCTAGAAAAGAGAAGAGAAACAAGCTAGAAAAAGTCGAGCAAGGGGATAAGTTGTGTTAGGTAAGACAAGCTAGAAATGGTGAGATAAAGATTGAGCTGCGAGATAGGTTGATAAGAGCCACACGACTACAGTCGTATATTAGGTTGTAACCACTCTTGTTGTTTAGAAACTTGGAAGTCTTCCGCTGCAATATAATGTATGGTTATATGAATTTTTTTTGTAAGGACGCATTTTGGAGCATCTATTAATGATGTGTGAGTATGAGGATATAGTTGCTCTGTATTCAGCATAGGGTTTTGAATGTGATTATGGTCAATCACTTAGCCCGGTGACGTCACCTGGGTTGAGGGTGTCGCAAGTTGGTATCAGAGCTTAGGCAAATTATTTTGTAGACTTTTGAACTGTCTGGTGGAAGGCGTAAGTTGTCAATGAGAGAAGTAAAAGAAGAATCTAGATGATTTGGCTGAACTAGGAGGTTGGTTAAGATATGTGGGTTGAGGTTGGCTACGACATATACGTTATGACCTCAGCATTTCGGCTATTGATGTTAGGAATAGAAGAAATAGTTGGTTGATCTAGTTTTAGAAGAGTGGTTTGATGATGATAAGATTTCAGTTTTGGACCTAAAAAAAAGGGGATCCTGATGAGGACGTATATGACATGGAATTAGAGTGAAAGAACCGAATAAAGTTCCAGTAGGAATTAAAATAAGAGGACATGTTAAAGAGATGGATAAGGTTGTACACTTTTATTGTGTAAACCTAGAATGAAGAAATGAGGAGCTGAGAGTGAGAATGAGTAACGTTTTGATGGACTTTTGGAAGAGAAATTACTTCCAAGTAATGAGGAAAAAGGGACTAATAGACAAGTTAGTTGAGTCCCAAACTAGCGGTGTTAACTAGATAATAGACAAGCTGAAAGTTGAATGAGAGGATAAAAAGTAAGTATCCAACTAGTTATTAATGGAGATGATGGACGCCAATATATAGATTGTCACAAAGGTAAGGCAGATTGTCTATGACTGTCCGCCTCATAGGGTTTTATCTGAGGATATGCAACAATGGATTCTAAGTGAGAGTCATTAAAACCTGAAATTGTTGAAGGAACGTTACGGCTTCTCCAAGGTTAATGGGGTCTACGGGTAGGGGTGGAGTTCACTTTTGAAGTCGGACCTTCGTCACCGCGCCATTCATCTGGGTTGTAGTTGGTAGGTTGACTAAGACGTCCCAATTTATTTTTATCTGGGAAGAACATTTTCTGAACGACTTGCCCAAACTTTTATGGAGTTCCAGTAACTATTGTCTCTGGCAGAGAAGTAGGGTTCATCTTTAAAGTTTGGAAAGGTTTTCAAGAAGAAATGAAAA
This sequence comes from Escallonia herrerae, assembly GCA_033070095.1. Lineage (NCBI taxonomy): Eukaryota > Viridiplantae > Streptophyta > Magnoliopsida > Escalloniales > Escalloniaceae > Escallonia > Escallonia herrerae. The sequence goes on along the minus strand of JAVXUP010002373.1, from coordinate 82,798 downwards.
TGAAGTTGACCACGAGGATGTCCTATTTCCTCAAACGGGTGGCCAACCAGGACGCACGATATAAATATTGTAAGAGGGTTAAAGGTCTGCATTATTCATTTTTGCAGAGCATTGGGGTGAACAGATACCCTTAACCAAAAATGTTGCATGTTAATTTGTTGGGCTCTAGTGGAGGAATGAAGCCCGTTTTGCACGAGACTGTGCAAAGAAACAGAAAACAAAGTGATCGATATCCAAGAGAAAAATCTTACTGCGCAGAATTAGCAGAAAAGTTATTTGACAAGAGGTGTAGGATGTTGGAGTTTGAAGTAGGTGACCTAATACCTTTAAAGGTGTCACCGGGGAAGGGAATCGAGTGATTTGGAAAATGGAGAAAGTTAAGTCCGAGGTTCAATGGACTGTTTAAAATCCTATCTAGGATCAAGAAGATAGCATACATGCTTGATCTAAATAGGGATTGAGTTGATTGCATGACGTGCATCACATGTCAATGTTGAGGATGTATGATCCCGACCCTATACATGAGATCCACGAGATACAGGTTGAAATACGAGATAATATTTTGTACTAGGAGGCATAGATAGAAGTGATGGATAGAGAGAGAAATATGTGTTATATTAATGGAGGTGGTTAAAGTTGACTGGAAGAAAATCATGCGGTAGAGGAAGCAACCTTGAAACCTGAGGCGCAATTGTGGTAATGATGTCCGCATCTAGTTGCAGAATGAAGTTTGTTCATATTTCGAGGACAAAATCTATTTAAGGGGGGAGGGCACGATACCCCAAAAATACTAAAAATTAATCTAACCGTGAGTTTGATTAATTAAGGGGTGTTATTTTTATTAAGTAGCAATATGTTGATGATGATTAAGTGTTTGGGAGCTCAATAAGGGGTTAGTGTGGCCTTGGGGGTTAAAAATGTAATTTTGGAAAAGATGATGAATAGGATACATATTTTTATTAAGTAGCATCATTTTGATGATAATGAGGTTTTAGGGGGCTAAAGGAGGGGTTAGGGTGATTTTGGGGTCAAATTGTAATTTTTCAAGTCTAGGGGTCAAAATGCAATTTTAGAAACTTGAGGGTCCAAAGTGCAAATTTTGAAACTTTGCAAAATGTGGCTCAACCTGGGGAAAACAGGCCATGCACGATGGCCACCTCCTGGTTGCATGAATCTGACGCAAAGATTGGGAATTATAATTTATTTAGGGATAAGATTTAATGGAGTAAATATAAAAGGAAAATGTTGGGGTGAAAATTGCAATTTTGAGAAACTGAAGAACACCACCTGTAGAACGAGAACACGCACAGTGAACACGGCTGAAAGAGGAAGAAAATGGGAGGAAAAAAAGAAGAAAGGAAGAAAGAAGAGAGGAAAGGGAGAAAGAAAGAACCTCAAATCCATTTGGGTATGATTGTGAACCCTAAATTGCAAAAAATTGTGAGAATTGAATTGAAATATCAGTTGAATGAATATCGTATGTATATATATACATATGGGTTTCGGATATACATTTGCAATTGGGGATGGGGAAGAATTGTGATGAATTTTGTTATTATTAATGTAGATGAAAGCTTAAAACGGAGAATGAAGAGAAGATAATTAAGGTTTTATGGGAGGTGTGTGTTCGGGGTGTGGTTGAGGGTGTGTTAGTGTGTGTTCTTCGATATTGCAAATGGGTATGGATTCATGTGGTGTGTATATGTAAATTGAATAGATTTAGGGCATTAAAATGTAAATTGCAATGCGATTGAGTGATTAAAAGTGTGAAGAAGTGAGAAATCCACGGGTAATTAAAAGAGAAATGTGCTCAGGTGTGTAACTATGGAAGGAGGAAGAAGATAAGTGTGTGCGCGAAGGTGAACTAGTGTGTGTGCTGATGTGAATAGTGACTATTTTTGTCACTAAAGATAGAAATTAAGTAAGTAGTTTAAAATTCAAATTTTAGAAAATAGTTAGGGTCAGATTTAGCCAAAGTTCAAAAACAAGACACTAGTAATTTTTAGGAGACCTGTATTGTGGAAAAATTTCAGATTCTTTCAAAGTCGGGAAAAGGGTGAACAGGCGCAGGAAGTTTGGAACTTTACGGCGAAATTAAAAATATCAAACGAGTGCGATTTTTCGCAAAACTTTTTTGAGAACCCTAGGATATTGCGAAGTTCTATTTCGCAGGATTTCGGCTCATTCTGAAGTCGCTAGCTATTTTTGGTCGAACAGGCTTTTAAGCGCTCGGTCAGGACATTGGTTCGGAATTTTTGGGCAAAAATTTTGTAAAATACTTTTTAGTTCAAGAATGACTTTAGGAGGCTTAAAATAGAGTTTTAAAGCACTTTTGAGATTTTTCTGATACCGAGAACCCTCAGGGGCTTTTTGGTAATTTGCCACCTGGAGAGGGGTATTTTAGTAATTTTCTCGGTAATGTTTTTCCAAAAGACTTGTTAGTCCGAGAAGGGGTGTAGGACACCTAAAAAGTTATTTTAAAGTAGTTTTGAGATATTTGTTAGGGTGATGGCCGTCAGGGGTGTTTTGGTAATTTTGATTTTGCATGTCGATGGGCTTTTTGGTAACTTTCCCTTTAAAATTTTCCGAGAGAATATTTTGTCCATAAATGATGCAGTACATCTAAAAAGTAGTTTTAAAGCGGTTTGGGGGTGTTGGTGAGGAAGCGTCCATCAGAGGGGTATTTTGGTAGTTTGTCAGGTTGGAACTAAATTTTTGGGAACGCGCATATTATGCGTCCGGAGTGGTGGGAAGTGAGGAATGGTGTTAATATGCTTAAATAATGGGAGTGGTTATTGTAAGGCGTCGATAAGGCTGGGTTAAGGATCCAGTTATCAGATCACATTAAAGGCTATCGTAAGACGCTATGAACGGTTAAATGTGAAGGGGTAGAATGAGGAGTACATATATGTTGAATGATGTCTAACGAGCAGAGTATTATTTGACTAGGTGATGCAGCTTGTTACGATCAGAAGTTGCGAGTTGCATCGGCTATAAGCCAATGAGGTAAGGACAATGCGGTTCTATTATGCTAATTCATTGTTTCGATTAGCATACTATGTTGATGATGTTTAATGTTGTTGAATTCTTGTTGTTATGATTGGTCACCGATAGTCATTGTGACCGGTATACGTATATTTGAATTGTGCTATTGAGGACTTAGGGTAGAATAAATTCCCTTAGTCTACCCTGTTGATAGAATTTAGTGAGGATGATGGGTGTCCTAGTATGCTATGATTTGATTCGATTAGCATACCTGAAGTGGATGATGATGTTGCATAGGGTTTGTCATGTGGTTGTTGTGAGATGTTGGCAGTTATTGATAGCCGATATCTCTTCTCTTTAAGAACACCATTCAGGACTCACGGCAAACTTCTCCCGAGTCCGCCCTATCATTGATGATTACGCTGTAGAGATTCTTGCGTTGTTTTTGTGAAATGTCGGCACTTATTGATAACTGACATTTCTCTTATGTAAGAACGTTGTTGAGGGCTTGCGGTAATCTTGTCCCAAGTCTGTCCTGTTGATGATGTCACGTTGAACTCTTGTTGTTAGGTCTGAACACCGGTTGATCTTCTGATCTGGTATTCCTTGTTGAGCTGTGTTGTTGAGGACATAAGGTGGAATACATTTTCCCTTAGTCCGCCCCGTTGATGATGTCTTGCTGCCTGGCTGTAGCACGGTTAGGGAAAGCACTCTAAATGAGTTCCCTGCTTGTTGACAGTGTCTCTTCTATTTACTTGAGACTGAGATGAACATCCCATAAAATGAGACATCAATATGAGGATGATGGCTTATGAATTATGATCACTGACCAAAGAGGATGAATGTTGCTCGAGCAGAGTCTGTCGTGTTTGGTCTAGTCATGTCTGTCATGTCCACGTGCATTGCATTTGATTTTCTTCTGATGTTAGTGATTTTAATGACTTGTATTTCTTTGATATTTATCTTTTCAATTTTCTATTTTAGTGTCCACTTGCAAAGTTTGTCAGTCAATCAGTCTTGTCCATGAGGAGGTGGCAATAATGTTGTTATGTTGGGCCTTAAAGCCGCTCAGTCTAACGAAAGAAAAATTATCGTTTGACAAGTTATGTTGATGCTGAAATTTATTGACTACTCTTGATTCATTGCTATCGTTGAGATGATTATTATTCCTCCGAGCCTTTTGAATCATTGGTACACGATACTCCTCGTGTTGTCTTTACTGGGCGATTTGCGCTCATTCCTTATGTTGTATTGTGCAGGCTATACAGTTGATCAAAGAGAACCATGTAGAAAGGAGAAAAGAAACAAGCTAGAAAAAGTCAAGCGAGGAGATAAGTTGTGTGAGGTAAGACAAGATGGAAATGGTGAGATAAAGATTGAGCTGCGAGATAGGTTGATAAGAGCCACACGACTATAGTCGTATATTAGGTTGTAACCATTCAAGTTGTTTAGAGACTTGGAAGTCTTCCGCTGCAGTATGATGTATGAAAAAAATTTAAGGACGCATTTTGGGGTGTCTATTAATAATGTGTGAGTATGAGGATATAGTTGCTCTGTATTCAGCACTGGGTTTTGAATGTGATTATGGTCAATCACTCAGCTCGGTGACGTCACCTGGGTTGAGGGTGTCGCAAGTTAGTATCAGAGCTTAGGCAAATGATTATGAAGACTTTTGAAGTGTCTGGTGGAAGGCGTAAGTTGTCAATGAGAGAAGTAGAAGAAGAATCATGATGATTTGGCTGAACTAGGAGGATGGTTAAGATATGTGGGTTGAGTTGGCTACGGCATATACATTATGACCTTAGCATTTCGGCTATTGATGCTAGGAATAAAAGAAAGAGTTGGTTGATCTAGTTTTAGAAGAGTGGTTTGATGATGATAAGATTGCGGTTTTGGACCTAAAAAAGGGATCCTGATGAGGACGTATATGACATGGAATTTGAGTGAAAGAGCCGAATAAAGCTCCAGTAGGAATTGAAAAAAGAGGACATGTTAAAGAGATGGATAAGGAATTGCGACACGTCATGCTTCAAGCCTTGTCGTGCTTTTCATAGCCTTTTCGTGCTTGTTAGGTGGCACATCCTTGTTTTGCCACCTCGTGCTTCGAGCTTTGTTCGGCTTTGGTTAGCATTGTCATGCTTGCTAGGTGGCACATCCTTGTTTCGCCACCTCGTGCTTCAAGTTGTGTCTTGCTTAGGTTAGCATTGTCTGCTTGTTAGGTGGCACATCCTTATTTTGCCACTTCGTGCTTCCAGCTTTGTTGTGCTTTGGTTAGCATTGTCGTGCTTATTAAGTGGCACATCTATGTTTTGCCACCTCGTGCTTTGAGCTTTGTCGTGCTTTTGTTAGCATTGTCGTGCTTGTTAGGAGGCACATCCTTATTTTGTCACCTCGTTCTTCGAACTTTGTCGTGCTTATTTGGTGGTACAACCTTGTCTTGCCACCTCGTGCTTTGAGCTATGTCGTGCTTTGGTTAGCATTGTCATGCTTGTTAGGTGACACATCCTTATTTTGCCACCTCGTGCTTCGTGCTTTGTCGTGCTTGTTTGGTGGTACAACCTTGTCTTGCCACCTCGTGCTTCCAGCCTTATCATGCTTTTGTTCGCATTGTCGTGCTTGCAAGGTGGCACAACCTTGCCTTGCCACCTTGTGCTTTGGTTAGTATTGTCAAGCTTGCTAGGGGGCATAGCCTTGTCTCCCCACGTCATGTTTCTTTACACCTCGTGCTTCCTAGAAATTCTATAAATAGGCCTTTGATCTCTTTTTAAATTGTTTCAAGTTATCTTTGACTTTCATCAATGGGTACATAGATAATGACTGAGAGAAGAAGTTCAGCTGTGATTTTGAAAGAGGAGTCATAAGGACTAATTTGGAGGAATTTTTTAAGTGGATTCTTCATGATTTAGGTAAGGGGAATTAGATATCTCTATTCTTTTGTACCACGTGGTTATTTCTTAACATTCCTCGTACTACTAAACACTGTTGTTCAAAAATCTTGTTGAAATGCTTTGTTTAGGATGTTGGTAAATTTCTTATTTTTGAAATATATTTTCGGGACGTGGCTTAAGTACTTTTGATCAATGACAGTGCTCCAATGAGTTTTCTATATGCATGGTATGTTATGATACAGCTGAGCTTTGGCGGATCCCTTTGAGGATACCAGAGGCAAGATGCTGAAGTGTTATGTTTGATGTGAAACTTGGATATTGAATAGGTTTACTAATTGTTCGGAGTACTTAGCCACGGCTGCTTTGACGGTTTGGGCATCGAATATTTTGACTGATGTTGAATTGTTTACCGTGTTTGATTCTAATCCTATGGTGCTATGATTATTCCACTTACGGGCTACCCGGCTCACCCCCCATCATTTACCTCTCTAGTGCAGACGATTATTTTGGTGAGCATATACAAGCGGGGGATGTGTGCGGGACTTGCAGTTTTGGATTTTAGAATTATTTGTAACCTATTTTTAGGGCTTGTAATCTGATGGGATATTATTGAAATTGCTTTGAAGATATACTATCAGTCTGATTGGAATTGCGTTGTGACTTTTTAATCTAACGGGAGACTATTGTAATTGTATTGATGATATTAATTGGGTGATTGACGACTCGGGTCACCACAGGCGGTTGGGTCCTGTAGTCTTAGGTTGGTGAATTTCGCTGACAAAATTTCTTTTAAGGAGGAAAGAATGTAACACCCCAAAATTTTAGAGGTGCTCAAATATTAATTATTGGATTGAGAAAAAAATTAATGATGATTTTAAGTGTCAATTAGGATTGACATTATCGTGCTTGTTAGGTATCTTCACACAATCGTGACACCTCGTGCTTATTGAGGACTCAGTGTTGATTACTTCTCTGATCAACACTTCATGCTACCTATCATTGTCATGCTTGTGACGTGTCAACATAGTATTGCGACACGTCATGCTTCAAGCCTTGTCGTGCTTTTCTTAGCCTTGTCGTGCTTGTTAGTTGGCACATCCTTGTTTTGCCACCTCGTGCTTCAAGCTTTGTCGGGCTTTGGTTAGCATTGTCATAAGTGGTATATCCTTGTTTCGCCACCTTGTGCTTCGAGCTTTGTCATCCTTTGGTTAGCATTGTCTGCTTGTAAGGTGGCACATCCTTATTTTGCCACCTCGTGCTTCTAGCTTTGTCGTGCTTTGGTTAGCATTGTCATGCTTGTTAGGTGGAACATCCTTGTTTTGCTACCTTGTGCTTCCAGCTTTGTCGTGCTTTGGTTGGCATTGTCGTGCTTGTTAGGTGACACTTCCTTATTTTGCCACGTCGTGCTTCAAGCTTTGTCGTGCTTGTTAGGTGGCCCAACCTTGTCTTGCCACCTCTTGTTTCCATCCTTATCGTGCTTTGGTTAGCATCGTCGTGCTAGAAAGGTGCCACAACCTTGTCTTGCCACCTCGTGCTTCGAGCCTTGTCGTGCTTTGGTTAGTATTGTCATGCTTGCTAGGTGGCATAACCTTGTCTCGCCACGTCGTGTTTCTTTATACCTCGTGCTTCCCAGAAATTCTATAAATGGGCCTTTGATCTCCTTTTAAACTGTTTCAACTTATCTTTGACTTTTATCAAAGATAAGTTGAAACAGGAATTCAGGTGTGATTTTGAAAGAGGAATCGTATGTACTAATTTGGAGGAATTTTTTAAGTGGATTCTTCATGATTTCGGTAAGGGAAATTACATATCACTATTCTTTTATACCACGTGGTTATTTCTTAACGTTCCTCGTACTTCTGAACACTGTTGTTCTGAAATCTTGCTTAAATGCTTTGTTCTGGATGTTGGTAAATTTCTTGTTTTTGGAATACGTTTTCGGGACGTAGCTTAAGTGCTTTTGATCAATGACAGTGCTCCAGTGATTTTTCTTTATGCATGGTATGTTATGATACAGCTGAGCCTTGGCGGATCCCTTTGAGGATACCGGGAGGAAGATGCTGAAGTGTTATGTTTGATGTGTAACTTGGATATTGAATAGGTTTACTAATTGTTCGGAGTACTAAGCCATGGTTGCTTTGACGGTTAGGGCGTCGAATATTTTGACTGATGTTGAACTGTTTAGCGTGTTTGATTCTAATCCTATGGTGCTATGATTATTTCACTTATTGGGCTACGCGGCTCACCCCCCATCATTTACCTCTCTAGTGCAGACGATTATTTTGGTGAGCATATGCAAGCGGGGGATGTGAGCCGGACTCGCAGTTTTGGAGTTTTAGAATTATTTGTAACCTATTTTTAGGGCCTGTAATCTGATGGGATATTATTGTAATTGTTTTGAAGATATAATATCAGTCTGATTGGAATTGCGTTGTGACTTTTTAATCTAATGGGAGACTATTGTAATTGTATTGATGATATTGACGATATTAACTGGGTGATTGACGACTCGGGTCGTCACAGGCGGTTGGGTCCTGTAGTCTGATTGGCATTGCGTTGTGATATTGTTTGAAAATATGAATTGGGTGATTGACGATATCGGGTTGTCACAGTTGGTATCGGAGCGATACCTAGGCTTGAATTGCTTTGGTTAGCATAAGCCAGGTTAGGTTCCTCGGCCTTGGGATAATTATAAGCTGAATTTTGAAGTTGTAGATTCATATTTGAGGTTCGTCAATTTCGCGGACAAAATTCTTTTAAGGAGCAAAGAATGTAACACCCCAAAATTTTAGAGGTGCTCAAATATTACTTTTTGGATTGAGAAATAAAATTGATGATGATTTTAAGTGTCAATTAGGATTGACATTATCATGCTTGTTAGGTATCTTCACACAATTGTGATACCTCGTGCTTATCGAGGACTCGGTGTTGATTACTTCTCTTATCAACACTTCATGCTACCTATCATTGTCATGCTTGTGACGTGTCAACATAGTATTGCGACACGTCATGATTCAAGCCTTGTCGTGCTTTTCTTAGCCTTGTCACGCTTGTTAGTTGGCACATACTTGTTTTGCCACCTCGTGCTTCGAGCTTTATCGTGCTTTGGTTAGAATTGTCATAGGTGGTACATCCTTGTTTCGCCACCTTGTGCTTCGAGCTTTGTCATCCTTTGGTTAGCATTGTCTGCTTGTAAGGTGGCACATCCTTATTTTGCCACCTCGTGCTTCTAGCTTTGTCGTGCTTTGGTTAGCATTGTCATGCTTGTTAGGTGGCACATCCTTATTTTGCCACCTCGTGCTTCCAGCTTTGTCGTGCTTTGGTTGGCATTGTCGTGCTTGTTAGGTGGCAATTCCTTATTTTGCCAGCTCGTGCTTCAAGCTTTGTCGTGCTTGTTAGGTGGCACAACCTTATCTTGCCACCTCTTGTTTCCATCCTTATCGTGCTTTGGTTCGCATCGTCGTGCTAGCAAGGTGGCACAACCTTGTCTTGCCACCTCGTGCTTCGAGCCTAGTCGTGCTTTGGTTAGTATTGTCGTGCTTGCTAGGTGGCATAGCCTTGTCTCGCCACGTCGTGTTTCTTTACACCTCGTGCTTCCTAAAAATTCTATAAATAGGCCTTTGATCTCCTTTTAAACTGTTTCAACTTATCTTTGACTTTTATCAATGGGTACATAGATAATGAGTGAGAGAAGAAGTTCAGCTGCGATTTTAAAAGAGGAATCGTAAGGACTAATTTGGAGGAATTTTTTAAGTGGATTCTTCATGATTTTGGTAAGGGAAATTACATATCACTATTCTTTTATACCACGTGGTTATTTCTTAACGTTCCTCGTACTCCTAAACACTGTTGTTCTGAAATCTTGCTTAAATGCTTTGTTTTGGATGTTGGTAAATTTCTTGTTTTTGGAATACGTTTACGGGACGTGGCTTAAGTACTTTTGATCAATGACAATGCTCCAGTGATTTGTCTATATGCATGGTGTGTTATGATAGAGCTGAGCTTTGGCGGATCCCTTTGAGGATACCGGGAGGAAGATGCTGAAGTGTTATGTTTGATGTGTAACTTGGATATTGAATAGGTTTACTAATTGTTCGGAGTACTAAGCCATGGTTGCTTTGACAGTTAGGGCGTCGAATTTTTTGACTGATGTTGAATTGTTTAGCGTGTTTAATTCTAATCCTATGGTGCTATGATTATTCCACTTATTGGGCTACCTGGCTCACTCTCCATCATTTACCTCTCTAGTGCAGACGATTATTTTGGTGAGTATATGCAAGCGGGGGATGTGAGCTGGACTCGCAGTTTTGGAGTTTTAGAATTATTTGTAACCTATTTTTAGGGCCTGTAATCTGATGGGATATTATTGTAATTGTTTTGAATATATAATATCAGTCTGATTGGAATTGCGTTGTGACTTTTTAATCTAATGGGAGACTATTGTAATTGTATTGATGATATTAATTGGGTGATTGACGACTCGGGTCGTCACAGGCGGTTGGGTCCTGTAGTCTGATTGGCATTGCGTTGTGATATTGTTTGAAAATATGAATTGGGTGATTGACGATATCGGGTTTTCACAATTGGTATCGGAGCGATACCTAGGCTTGAATTGCTTTGGTTAGCATAAGCCAAGATAGGTTCCTCGGCCTTGGGATAATTATAAGCTGAATTTTGAAGTTGTAGATTCATATTTGAGGTTGGTGAATTTCGCGGCCAAAATTCTTTTAAGGAGCGAAGAATGTAACACCCCAAATTTTAGAGGTGCTCAAATATTACTTGTTTGATTGAGAAAAAAAATTAATGCTGATTTTGAGTGTCAATTAGGATTGACATTATCGTGCTTGTTAGGTATCTTAACACAATCGTGACACCTCGTGCTTATCGAGGACTCAGTGTTGATTACTTCTCTGATCAACACTTCATGCTACCTTTCATTGTCATGCTTGTGACGTGTCAACATAGTATTACGACACGTCATGCTTCAAGCCTTGTAGTCCTTTTCTTAGCCTTGTCATGCTTGTTAGGTGGCACATCCTTGTTTTGCCACCTCGTGCTTCGAGCTTTGTCGTACTTTGGTTATCATTGTCATAGGTGGTACATCCTTGTTTCGCCACGTTGTGCTTCGAGCTTTGTCGTGCCTCGGTGGCACATCCTTATTTGGCCACCTCGTGCTTCGAGCTTTGTTGTGCTTTGGTTAGCATTGTCGTGCTTGTTAAGTGGCACATCATTGTTTTGCCACCTCGTGCTTCCAGCTTTGTCGTGCTTTGGTTAGCATTGTCGTGTTTGTTAGGTGGCACTTCCTTATTTTGCCACCTCGTGTTTCCATCCTTATCGTGCTTTGGTTCGCATCGTCGTGCGAGCAAGGTGCCACAACCTTGTCTTACCACCTCGTGCTTCGAGCCTTGTCGTGCTTTGGTTAGTATTGGCGTGCTTTCTAGGTGGCATAACCTTGTCTCGCCACGTCGTGTTTCTTTACACCTTGAGCTTCCTAGAAAATATATAAATAAGCCTTTGATCTCCTTTTAAACTGTTTCAACTTATCTTTGACTTTCATCAATGGGTACATAGATAATGAGTGAAAGAAGAAGTTCAGCTGTGATTTTGAAAGAGGAATCGTAAGGACTAATTTGGAGGAATTTTTTAAGTGGATTCTTCATGATTCGGTAAGGGCAATTATATATCACAATTCTTTTATACCACCTGGTTATTTATTAACGTTATTCGTACTCTTAAACACTGTTGTTCTGAAATCTTGCTTAAATGCTTTGTTCTGGATGTTGGTAAATTTCTTGTTTTTGAAATACGTTTTCGGGATGTGGCTTAAGTACTTTTGATCAATGACAATGCTCCAGTAATTTGTCTATATGCATGGTATGTTATGATACAGCTGAGCTTTGGCGGATCCCTTTAAGGATACCGGACGGAAGATGCTGAAGTGTTATGTTTGATGTGCAACTTGGATAATTAATTGGTTTACTAATTGTTCGGAGTACTAAGCCATGGTTCTTTGACAGTTAGGGCATCGAGTATTTTGATTGATGTTGAACTGTTTTTTGCGTGTTTGATTCTAATCCGATGGTGCTATGATTATTCCACTTATTGGGCTACGCGGCTCACCCCCCATCATTTACCTCTCTACTGCAGACGATTATTTTGGTGAGCATATGCAAGCGGGGGATGTGAGCCAGACTCGCAGTTTTAGAATTATTTGTAGCCTATTTTTAGGGCTTGTAATCTGATGGGATATTATTGTAATTATTTTGAAGATGTAATATCAGTCTGATTGGAATTGCATTATGACTTTTTAATCTAATGGGAGACTATTGTAATTGTATTGATGATATTAATTGGGTGATTGACGACTCGAGTCGTCACAGGCGGTTGGGTCCTGTAGTATGATTGGGATTGCGTTGTGATATTGTTTGAAAATATGAATTGGGTGATTGACGATATCGGGATATCGGGTCGTCACAGTTGGTATCAGAGCAATACCAAGGCTTGAATTGCTTTGGTTAGCATAAGCCAGGATAGGTTCCTCGGCCTTGGGATAATTATAAGCTGAATTTTGAAGTTGTTGGTTCATATTTGAGGTTGGTGAATTTTGCGAACAAAATTCTTTTAAGGAGGGAAGAATGTAACACCCCAAAATTTTAGAGGTGCTCAAATATTACTTGTTTGATTGAGAAAAGAATTAATGATGATTTTAAGTGTCAGTTAGGATTGACATTGTCGTGCTTGTTAGGTATCTTCACACAATCGTGACACCTCGTGCTTATTGAGGACTCAGTGTTGATTACTTCTCTGATCAACACTTCATGCTACCTATCATTGTCATGCTTGTGACGTGTCAGCATAGTATTGCGACACGTCATGCTTCAAGCCTTGTCGTGCTTTCCTTAGTCTTGTCGTGCTTGTAAGGTAGCACAACCTTATTTTTCCACCTCGTGCTTCGAGCTTTGTCGTGCTTTGGTTAGCATTGTCATTCTTGCTAGGTGGTACATCCTTGTTTTGCCACCTCGTTCTTCGAGCTTTGGTTAGCATTGTCTGCTTGTTAGGTGGCACATCCTTATTTTGTCACGTCGTGCTTCCAGCTTTAGCGTGCTTTGGTTAGCATTGTCGTGCTTGTTAGGTGGTACATCCTTATTTTGCCACCTCGTGCTTTGAGCTTTGTCGTACTTGTTAGGTGGCACAACCTTGTCTTGCCACCTCGTGTTTTCTGCCTTATTGTGCTTTGGTTCGCATCGTACTGCTTGCAAGGTGGCACAACCTTGTTTTGCCACCTCGTGCTTCGAGCCTTGTCGTGCTTGCTAGGTGGCATAGCCTTGTCTTGCCACGTCGTGTTTCTTTACACGTCGTGCTTCCTAGAAATTCTATAAATAGGCCTTTGATCTCCTTTTAAATTGTTTCAAGTAATCTTTGACTTTCATCAATGGGTACATAGATAATGACTGAGAGAAGAAGTTCAGCTATGATTTTGAAAGAGGAATCATACGGACTAATTTGGAGGAATTTTTTAAGTGGATTCTTCATGATTTTGGTAAGGGGAATTACATATCACTATTATTTTATATCATGTGGTTATTTCTTAACGTTCCTCGTACTCCTAAATACTGTTGTTCTGAAATCTTGCTTAAATGCTTTGTTTTGGATGTTGGTAAATTTCTTGTTTTTGAAATATGTTTTCGGGATGTGGCTTAAGTATTTTTGATCAATGACAGTGCTCCAGTGATTTGTCTATATGCATGGTATGTTATGACACAGCTGAGCTTTGGCGGATCCCTTTCAGGATACCGGAGGCAAGATGCTGAAGTGTTAAGTTTGATGTGCAACTTGGATATTGAATAGGTTTACTAATTTTTCGGAGTACTAAGCCACGGTTGTTTTGACGGTTTGGGCGTCGAATATTTTGAGTGATGTTGAATTGTTTAGCGTGTTTGATTCTAATCCTATGGTGCTATGATTATTCCACTTACTGGGCTATCCGGCTCGCCCCCCATCATTTACCTCTCTAGTGCAGACAATTATTTTGGTGAGCATATGCAAGCGGGGGATGTGAGCGGGATTTGCAGTTTTGGAGTTTTAGAATTAATAACCTATTTTTAGGGCTTGTAATCTGATGGGATATTATTGTAATTTTTTTGAAGATATAATATCAGTCTGATTGGAATTGCGTTGTGACTTTTTAATCTAATGGGAAACTATTGTAATTGTATTGATGATATTAATTGGGTGATTGACGACTCAGGTCGTCACAGGCGGTTGGGTCCCGTAGTCTGATTGGGATTGCGTTGTGATATTGTTTGAAAATATGAATTGGGTGATTGAGATATCGGGTCGTCACACAAATGATTTTGTAGACTTTTGAAGTGTGGTGGAAGGCCTAAGTTGTCAATGAGAGAAGTAGAAGAAGAATCTTGATGATTTGGCTGAACTAAGAGGATGGTTAAGATATGTGGGTTGAGGTTGGCTACGGCATATACATTATGACCTTAGCATTCCGGCTATTGATGCTAGGAATAGATGAAAGAGTTAGTTGATCTAGTTTTAGAAGAGTGGTTTGATGATGATAAGCTTTCGGTTTTGGACCTAAAAAAAAGGAGATCCTGATGAGGACGTTTACAGCATGGAATTAGAGTGAAGGTACCAAATAAAGTTCCAGTAGGAATTGAAATAAGAGGACATGTTAAAGAGATGGATATGGTTGTACACTATTATTGTGTAAACCTGGAATGAAGAAATGAGGAGCAGAGAGTGAGAATGAGTAACGTTTTGATGGACTTCTGGAAAACAAATTAGTTCCAAGTAATGAGGAAAAAGGGACTAATCGACAAGTTAGTTGAGTCCCAAACTAGCGGTGTTAACTAGATAATAGATAAGCTGAAAGTTGAATGAGAGGATAAAAAGTAAGTATACAACTAGATATTAATGGAGATGATGGACGCCAATATACAGATTGTCACAAAGGTAAGGCAGATTGTCTATGACTGTCCGCCTCATAGGGTTTTATCTGAGGATATGCAACAAGGGATTCTAAATGAGAGTCATTAAAACCTGAAATTGTTGAAGGAGCGTTACGGCTTCTCCAAGGTTGATGGGGTCTATGGGTAAGGGTGGAGTCCACTTTTGAAGTCGGACCTAAATTTATTATTGAGATGGAGAAGGGTGATGGGGAATTAGTATCATTTACATACTATCGAGAAAAAAAATGTCGTTTAATGATGAAAAACCATTAGCTATTTGAGTGTGAAGGTTAATATTATGGTGCACAATTTTAATTATCGTGCTACTCCTTCCTCATAAAGATGAGAGAGGGACCCTCAATAGAAGTGATTATGGTGAATGTTGAGGACGTAAGTGGAAGGAATAAGCACGGAGTGGTATTAAGTCAAAAAGACCTTAAGAAAGAGCTAGTGAGACTTCTATAAAAAGAATGTGGGAGTTCCAACGGTACAACTAGTGGCTGCTATTATGATAACCCCAGAGAAAGGAAGTAAAGAATGTAGATCTCAAAACTTTCAGGATGCCCACCCGGTGAAATCCCACGAGAGGGAAATGGTTTAGTGTAGACAACTGCATGAATTTGAGAGATGGAGAAGATTGTTGAAGTAACAAGATGTGGGGAAATGTCAAAAAGAGGAAATGTCAAAAATATGGTTTTTGCTAGTCATATGTACAAGAGGAGTTTCAAGTTGTTGAGAACGGGCAAAAACTAGTTGAGTAGCTTATTTAGCCTGCGTTGCCCGAAATAGGTACAGTTAACATGTTGATGATAAATATTTTTGCTTAAATTGCAGAGTAAGTTGGAGACACGTTTAGTATGCTAAGAGGAAGGATAGAAAGGCGGACAAGAATGTCAAGGAATTTGGTGAGTTGGCCTAATTTCCCTCATCAGACGATGATAGAAAAATGTGAAAAGTGGGATAAAATGAAGAGAGTTTGAAAATAGTCCTTAAAAAGGAACATGTAATGAGGTTCTAATGCTGAATTTCTACTTAAGTAGCAGAAAAAATTGAGTGGTGGAGGCAGAGAATAAAGAGGTCTGGGAAGAAAGAAATGGGCGAGGATGAAAAAGAGGTAGAGTCGAAGATCAAAACTGGAAAAGTGGCTAGAAGTGTAAGAAGCAAGTGCATGATAAATGGTTCGGACAAAGTTCAAGACAAAGAGGAAGAGGTAGAAAATGTAGACAGTGTAGATTGGGGCATGAGGGTACAGACTATGTTAAGGCAATTGCAGAATACCCTACATCTATGAATATGCCGCGAGCTAATGTTTAAGATGAATCAAAATAGGCTGTTTTAAATGTCAACAGCCAGTGTATATTGCACAGAGTTGCTCTAAAGGAGGGTGATAGTCATTGAAAAAAAAGAGGGGTTTATGAGACTATGAATTGGCTATCAGAAGCTAATAAGGAGACAGTCAGGAATAATTACTCATTTCCTGAACTAGAGGATATGTTGATCAATTGCAAGGTGCTAAGTATTTTCTTTCTGTGGTTGACCTTAGAGCGGGTCATCACCGGTTAAGGAATAAGGAAGGATGAAGTTTTCAAGATGGTGTCTAGAAACAGAGAATTATAAATTTTTGGTGGTGTCAGGCGGATTAATTAAGGCCCCTGTGGCAGTTATAAATTTGAGGAATCAAGTCTTTTGAGAGAACTTGATCATGGTGTCGTAGCCTTATTGGTGACCTTATGAATGATACTAAAGGCAAAGAGGAACTTGCGCAATGGCAAGATTGACAATTTTAAGAAAGTTAGGGGCTGTACGCTTACGTTTTTCTGTTTTCATTTTTGTAATGATGATGAAAAAGATGCCTTTTTCGTGTATGTTTACGTTTTTTCGGTTCTGTTTTGGATAAAATTTCCAAACAGTATCAAAAAAGGTGAAAACACCCATTGGGTGTTTTCAGCTTTTTCCTTGAGCTGTATTCTCTTTGTCAGAGAAAACAAAATCCAGTCGCTGTTCACAATTTCTCGGGCATGCCTTCTGACGCACGCCAGCTCTTCCGTCAATTCATGATAGCCTCTCTCACTGCTTTCTCTCCTTTCTCTACTTTCTCCTCTCCTTTCTCTGCTTTCTCTTACTCATTTATCTCCTCCAGATTTCCATGAACAACCCATCTTACGGTAATTCTCAAGAAGCCAAACCCAGATCTGAAGGCGTCGTCGAAGGAGAACCTGCAGGTGCACCGAAAAAATTACCCACCTCTGGCTGCCAACTATCCATTCTAAGCACGACAAATTCGCCGCCGGTACCCGTCGTCTCCGAAACAAGCACTCACCATTCCGTAGTCGGAGAGAACGACGTCCCCTCTCCTGCCCAGCTCCTCAAGGTACGACCATCTCTCTCTCTTTTAATTTCTCTTTTGTTGGATCAGTTAAGCATATGTGCCATTCAGCATAGAATTTGTTCAAGGATTGTTAGCTTGGGGTGGTGCGTCAATTCTTTGGGGTTTGGGCAATTTTACATGGATGTTTGTGTTGTGATCAGTGATATATAGAGAGGAATGGTATGCGTCCAATGAGGTTGACTGCAAAATTACAAACCCATCTCTGTTGTGTTGTGTTCTAAGTCTTTCACGGGAGTGTTGTATGCAAGTGTCCTTTGGTTTTGGATTTGCCTATTTGTCCCCAAGTGGTTTTGGATTTGCCCAGTTGTCCCTAAGTTGTATCTAAACTTACCAGCTAGTTCATGCTTTAATTTGACTAATCAACTAAGGATCAACATGGAGTGTTAGACCAGTACACATGTCTATCTTGCAAGGGTATTTGGCATGTTCATGTCCTTCCTGTGAATGCCCTTCCTGCACCCACTCCTGTTTCTTACCTAGCTGAATATGCCCAATTTCCTCTAATACCCGAATTGATTCAGCTATGAGATGCTCTCCACATAATAGCTTTGAGTGTAGGTAGCCAAAATAGAGCTGCATTTTTTGCACATAAATGTCCCCACACTACCTATATGTATATAGACTTACAACAACTGTGATACAGCAACTATATTACAGCAACTATGATATAACAACAGTAGTTTTTTCGGGCTTCTATATGTATTACAGCAACTGTGATAAGTAGAGTACATAGCTGTGTTGAGTGCTCTCTCACTCTCACTCTCACTGGGGCAATCTTGGTCGTGCTTACTGGATTAAACCCAAACAAGCTGGTCTTGTTTTTCTTTTCCATTATTCTGTTGATGCATTCGTAGTAATCTTAGAAGAATTTGGAGTCGTGGCTTGTTTATGGAAGCAAAGCCCCATTTTCCTGTCAGTAACTTGGACCATCTCTGCAGAAATATTCAAACTGGATTGGGCCTCTTATTAACCCAAACTAGGAGGTCAGGTGACTGCATGGGTTTGTTTCATCCTTTTGATTCCTGTTATGGGTAAGCCTGTAGTCCCCTTAGGTAGTTTCTGTAAAGTAGCGAGTGCTACCAATGGGTAAAATGACGGGGAGCAAAGAGGTGCAGACTTAATTTAATAGCTTGCAAAATATTAAAAAGAAGCTATGAATTTAATCTTCTGATACTGTAAATGTCATTTTTTATGCTAGGGATAATAATGCCTCGTTGGTATGTTGTATTTGTCGGTCGAAGGCCCGGCATCTACGAGACATGGGAAGAATGTCAGTTGCAGGTCTCCGGATTTCCCAACTGTGTTTTTAAGAAATATTGTAAACATAGTGATGCAAGTGTTGCATACATCCTTTACAAGTCTCGGTGGGAAAGACGTATTGAACCTCCCGAACAACCTCCTCCGGCAGCACCACCCATGGCTGACCTAGCGATTGCTTCTCAAAGTTTTGGCGGACAATTCGGGATACAATTCCACGACGAGCCTCCAGCATCCTTTCCCCCAATGCCCCCGATGGCATGGATGAGGGCCAATAGTGGCCCGAGGAGTGAACCCGCATCATATTAGTTGTCATTTGTTTTTAACGAGACGTGTACTATACTCTTTTATGTTTTCAATGTCATTTGAACAATATTTGTGAAAATTTTTACCAGCTGTGTACACTTTATTAATGTGGAGTATCTTTATTAATTGTTGCGTACTGTATATTGGTATACTAATTTGCACATTATAATGTTATCATTAACTACTATACATGCAAAGTAGCTACATGATCTGAATTCAGAATAATGTAAGGTTTTCAATAATGTCTGTGTGCATAATTGTAGATGTCCGAAGCGTTTCAGAACAATTCAGGTTTTCGAGGAGGGGTTTTCGGTGATGAGAAAAGCGACGAAACTTTGTGGCCTCTGTGCGTAGAGACGATATTTATAAATTTAATGGCAGAGTTAAAAAAGAAACTTCCTAATCAGTCTTCTACCTTTAAGGAAAAACAGTGGGAGCAGATTGAGAATGACATGTGTGCGATAACTGGCACATGGTTCAAACGGGCCCAACTGAAGTCGAAGCACGCTAGGTTGCGTGCTAGGTATCGCGAGTTTACCAAGTTGCGGAATCACACTGGGTTTGGATGGGATCACGCAACCCAGACTTGCACTGCTTCTGACGACGTTTGGGATAATTACATAATGGTATTCTATTCATCTTAACTAAAATTTATACTCCCATTAACTATATACGTATAACACACCAAGTTTTACGACGGTTTTGATATAGGCGAACAAAGGGTCTAGCCAGTTTCGTGACAAGGGATGTGCAAATTACGACAATTTGGTCCTGATTTACACGGAGTCTACGGCAACCGGTAAACTTGCACATTCTTCAATGCAGCGACCCTTGACTAGTGCTGAGGAGAGGGAGAAATACAATGAATACGTCGGAGGGTCTAGTAAGAGGGGAGTTGCTACTGACATTGATGATGATATCCCTGATTCGTCTATAGGGACGAAACGTAAGTCAGATGGTACCCCCCTGTCAACGCGCGTTCTGCTAAGGAGTCCAAATCTGTGAAAATGGATATCGCGCTTGATGCGTGGATGGAGTGCTCCAAGGCCAAAGCACAGAAGTATCAGCTCGAGGTTACCTCCAAATCTCAAGGAGAGCACGACGTCGATGATGTATACAGTATCCACAGGTGCCTGCAGATACTTGGTCAAATTCTGGACGTTCTCGAAGAGCAATACGCGGCTGCAATGAACTGTTTTAAAGATAAGGACTTACGCATCATGTTCGTTGAAATCCCCGATTTTCGCCGCTTGCAGTGGTTGGCGTCTTTGGCTCCCTAGGACCCCCTATTTGGTTATGATGAGCATTTGTGTTTTCGGGATGCAATGCTATGTATGCCTTTTTTGCTAATTCTATGCGCTGAACATTTATGTTTGACAAGTCCACTGTTGTGTATCAGTGGCAATTTTGGAATCATCAGTCCCATAGATTATCTCATTTATGTTATAGTAATGTTGACTCTTTGAAATATATGCAATTTTGTATCTTATATTAGCGTGCCTGTATGTGTAACCCAATGCTTGACAAATATTATGTTCAACAGGTTATTGCAGTTAATGTTCGCATTGTTATTATACTGCAATGTCAACCTCGCAAGCTAATGTTGCATGGCTTAATGGTGACACATCATCGTCAGATGATGACCTTCATGACATTTACATGTTAGCGAAAATAGAACGTAGACGTGCAGCATTAGATAGGGTCCCAGGCCTATGTATACGTCTAAACTCACTAGGAGTGCTCATGTTGACGAATTATTGAATGGTCATCCGGCTAGGATGTATAATGTAATGAGGATGTATCCGGATGCATTTAGAAAATTGGCAGCGACTCTAGGGATAATGGATGGCTTAGAGATGACGCACACACTCACGTCGGTGTTGAAGAGGCGTTGGGCATTTTCTTGAATTGTGTTAGTCACACAAAACGAATGCGGGAATTGTGTGAACGGTTTCAACGCTCAATTGACACCATACGTCGAACCATTAAATGGGTTGCTCGGTCTTTGGGTTACCTGGGAATGTTAATCATAACGCCTCAGGATACGGACGGCGTGGATCCGCACATACTAAATAGTTCGAAGTACTACTCGTACTTCAAGGTACCGGCTTCAGTTAAGGTTATGTTGTTCGTAAATTAGATTAATTTTTGACCGCTGACTAATGTGATTTAATCTGTCCTTATTTTACAGGATTGCATTGGGGCAATTGATGGTACAATTGTCGCGGCTGTTGTACCCAAGTCGAAGATGAATGCATCTCGTTCAAGGAAAGGGAATATATCCCAGAACGTGATGGCCGTTTGTAACTTTAACATGATGTTCACATTTGCACATGTAGGATGGGAGGGAAGTGCGAATGATTCAAGAGTTCATGCCGAAGTCATCACATCACCAGATGTTGATTTCCCTCGGCCCCCTCAGAGTAAGTAAATGAGTTACAGCCTCATGATTATATTCTCATTAGTAATTTTAAACTTCAAATTTTATTTTGAAGACGCTACACTGATGTTGGGGTGCAGATAAGTACTATGTGGTGGATAGTGGATACAGTAATGTGGAAGGTTATTTAGCCCCATATCGTGGCGAGCGCTACCACCTTCACGACTTTGAGGGAGCAAGGAATGCACCAAGAGGACCTAGAGAAATGTTTAACTACAAACACGCATCTTTGCGTAATATTATTGAACAATGCTTTGGAGTTCTGAAGGCCAGGTTCCCAATTTTAAAGTTAATGTCGAACTACAACTTGACCAGGCAAAATAATATTGTCAACGCTTGTTTTGTTTTGCACAACTTCATTCGTCTAAATACGCCAGACGACCCTCTCTTCAATGAATACATGGTAGAAGGACTTCGAGTACATGGAGATGAGGCTACTGTTTTTGAAACTCCCGACTTGTCTTAGGCAGCGTGTAACTGCATGGCCAACTTCAGGGATGGGTTGGCGGATCATATATGGAGAGATCATGTTGCTACTAATAATAGTCGCCGC
Source organism: Escallonia herrerae (assembly GCA_033070095.1). Taxonomy (NCBI): domain Eukaryota; kingdom Viridiplantae; phylum Streptophyta; class Magnoliopsida; order Escalloniales; family Escalloniaceae; genus Escallonia; species Escallonia herrerae. Next base: position 61,017 of record JAVXUP010002373.1, on the reverse strand, counting down.
CGTGAGTGATTGTTGGTTTACATCTACGTAAGGTTCGGCAATGTGTTGGGTTACAGGAGCTTGATGACTGTTAATGTGTGGCCGTCGCCATATGTTTTATAATTTTAATTTGGGTAATGTATGGGTAATGTATGTTTACGAATGAATTTCATATGTACTATGACAATGTTCTTTAAATTTGATTTTTTTAACTTGGTCTTTAACAATTTGTGTATTCATGGCCTTGTATGTCACGCTTCTGTAGATAATTAATTAATTATATGCATGTTGTAATATGCTTATTAACATGATAATAAACTTATTAAAAAAAATTTCATTTGTTTCCCATAATTACATCCTTTTTGTGTACAAATAGTGTAGGGGTAAAATGGGAAGATTTGTGTACAAATAGTGTAGAAAATTTTAAACATACAAGATTGGTTCAGAAAAAGTTGGTGAAAACGAAAATGAAAATGGTAAACGTACAGAAAAAACTGAAAACGTAAATACAGAAAAAAGTAAAAGTACACAATACGATTTTAGAACTGAATACTAAATTCTGAAAAACAAAAATAGAATACAAAATACGGAAAAAAATTTGGTAAGCGTACAGCCCCTTAAGTTCCTTGTCAAATTTTAGGAATGTGAATTTTGACTAGCAAATCTAGATTTATGGGGTTGATGCAGAAGTAGAATAGGAGATTCGGGGAAAGTTGAAAAGGTAGCAAATGGGGAACGTCGTAAGAATCGGCGTTGAGATTAGTAGCTTCCTAAGCTCAGCCAGAGGCTACTAGGGAGTTAGTGACAATCGCTCTAAGATGCCCTGTTGGAGAAAATGGACTGCGATGATTATTATGCCAAGTTAATAAGAATGTGAACAACTCGTAATCAAAATTCGAGTAAGGAGAAAAAAGGAAGCTTAAGGTCAAAATGAAAGAATGTGGAGATCCCGCAGGGATTTGAAATGAATAAAAAGAAATTTGATTGTGATGAGGATGGTAGTTACAATGTGAAGGTCAGATATATGTTCAGCCTAATGATGAATTGAGGAAATGAATTTTAAAAGGTACTCATAGTTTTAAGTGCCGATTCACTTAGGGGAGACGAAAATGTACCCTAAGTTGTGGCCCAAAGAATTTTGGTGCCTAGCATGAAGAGGGATATATAAACGTTTGTATCCTGATGTTGGACTTGCTAACAAGTGAAAATGGATCATAAGAAGATTGCCAGATAGTGGCGACCACTCTTTCCACCTGAGTGGAATTGGGAACACATTACGATGAATTTTGGTGTTAAGGTTACCATGAACAACAAAGAGATATACATTCATCTGGGTTGTAACGGGTAGGTTGACTAAGATGTCCCAATTTATTTTTATCCGGGAAGAATATTTTCTAAACAACTTGCCCACACTTTTATGGAGTTCCAGTAACTATTGTCTCTGGCAGAGAAGTAGGGTTCATCTTTAAAGTTTGGAAAGGTTTTCAAGAAGAAATGAAAATGAAGTTGACCACGAGGATGGCCTATTTCCTCAAACGGGTGGCCAACCAGGACGTACGATTTAAATATTGTAAGAGCGTTAAAGGTCTGCATTATTCATTTTTACAGAGCATTGGGATGTACAGATATCCTTAACTGAAAATGTTGCATGTTAATTTGTTGGGATCTAGTGGAGGAATGAAGCCCGTTTCGCACGAGACTGTGCAAAGAAATAGAAAATAGGGTGTTCGATAACCAAGAAAGAAATCTTACTGCGCAGAATTAGCAGAAAAGTTATCTGACAAGAGATGTAGGATGTTGGAGTTTGAAGTAGGTGACCTAATACCTTCAGAGGTGTCACCGGGGAAGGGAATCGAGTGATTCAGAAAATGGAGAAAGTTAAGTCCGAGGTTCAACGGACTGTTTAAAATCCTATTTAGGATCGAGAAGATAGCATACATGCTTGATCTAAATAGGGATCGAGTTGATTGCACGACGTGCATCGCATGTCAATGTTGAGGATGTATGATCCCGACCCTATACATGGGATCCAAGAGATACAGGTTGAAATACGAGATAATATTTCGTACTAGGAGGCACAGTTAGAAGTGATGTATAGAGAAAGGAATAGGTGTTATATTAATACAAGTGGTTAAAGTTGACTGGAAGAAAATCATGCGGTAGAGGAAGCTACCTTGAAACCCGAGGCGCAGTTGCGGTAATGATGTCCGCATCTAATTGCAGAATGAGGTTTATCCATATTTCGAGAACGAAATCTATTTAAGGGGGCGAGGGTGTGATACCCCAAAAATACCAGAAATTAATCTAACCGTGAGTTTGATTAATTATGGGGTGTTATTTTTATTAAGTAGCAATATGTTGATGATGATTAAGTGTTAGGGAGCTTAATAAGGGGTTAGTGTGGCCTTGGGGGTTAAAAATGTAATTTTGGAAAGTTAAGGGCAAAAATGTAATTTTGGAAAAGATGATGAATATGATGCGTATTTTTATTAAGTAGCATCACTTTGATGATAATGAGGTGTTAGGGGCTAAAGGAGGGGTTAGGGTGATTTTGGGGTCATTGTAAATTTTCAAAGTCGAGGGGTCAAAATGCAATTTTAGAAATTTGAGGGGCCAAAGTGCAAATTTTGAAACTTTGCAAAATGTGGCATAACCTGGGAAAAACAGGCCATGCATGATGGCCACCTCCTAGTTGCATGAAGCTGACTCAAAGATTGGGAATTATAATTTATTTGGGGATAAGATTTAATGGAGTAAATATAAAAGGAAAATGTTGGGGTGAAAAATGTAATTTTGAGAAACTGAAGAACACCACCTGTAGAACAAGAACACGCACAGTGAACATGGATGAAAGAGGAAGAAAAAGGGAGGAAAAAGAGAAGAAAGGAAGAAAGAAGAGAGGAAAGGGAGAAAGAAAGAACCTCAAATTCATTTGGATATGATTGTGAACCCTAAATTGCGAAAATATTGTGAGAATTGAATTGAAATATTAGTTGAATGAATATCGTATGTATATATATACATATGGGTTTTGGATATACATTTCTTTCAAAGTCGGGAAGAGGGTGAACGGGCACAGGAAGTTTGGAACTTTACTGTGAAATTTAAAATATCAAAGCAGTGCGGTTTTGCGCAAAACTTTTATGAGAACCCTAAGATGTTGCGAAGTTCTATTTTCGTAGGATTTCGGGTCATTCTGAAGTCGTTAGCTATTTTTGGCCGAACATGCCTTTAAGCGCTCGGTCCGGACATCGATTCGGGATTTTTAGGCAAAAAATTTGTAAAATACTTTTTTATCTCAAGAATGACTTTAGGAGGCTTAAAATAGCATTTTAAAGCACTTGTGAGATTTTTTTATGCCCGGAACCCTCAGGGGGCATTTCGGTAATTTGCCACCCAAAGAGGGTTATTTTGGTAATTTTCTTGATAAAGTATTTTCAAAGGACTTGTTAGTTTGGGAAGGGGTGTAAGGCACCTGAAAAGTTATTTAAATTAGTTTTGAGATATTTGTTGGGGTGATGGCCGCCAGGGGGTGTTTTTGTAATTTTGCATGTCAAGGGGCTTTGTGGTAACTTTCCCTTTAAAATTTTTTGAGAGAATATTTGGTCCATAATTGATGCAGTACATCTAAAAAGTAGTTTTAAAGCGGTTTGGGAGTGTTGGTGAGGTAGCGTCCATCAGAGCGGTATTTTGGTAATTTACTAGGTTGGTGCTAAATTTTTAGGAGCGCGCATTATTATGCGTTCGGAGTGGTGGGAAGTGAGGAATGGTGTTAATACGCTTTAATAATGGGAGTGGTTATTGTAGAGTCGTCGATAAGGCTGGGTTAGGGATCCAGTTATCAGATCGCATTAAAGACGTATCGCAAGACGCTATGAACGGTTAAATGGGAAGGGGTAGAATAAGGAGTACGTATATGTTGAATGATGTCTAACGAGCAGAGTATTATTTGACTTGGTGATGCATCTTGTTGCGATCAGAAGTTACGAGTTGCTTCGGCTATAAGCCAATGAGGTAAGGACAATGCGGTTCTATTATGCTAATTCATTGTTTCGATTAGCATACTATGTTGATAATGTTTATGTTGTTGAATTCTTGTTGTTATGATTGGTCACCGGTAGTCATTGTGACCGGTATACGCATATTTCAATTGTGTTGTTGAGGACTTAGGGTAGAATAAATTTCCTTAGTCCGCCATGTTGATAGAATTTAGTGAGGATGATGGGTGTCCTAGTATGCTATGATTCGATTCGATTAGCATACCTGAAGTGGATGATGATGTTGCGTAGGGTTTATCATGTGGTTGTTGGGAGATTCGGAAGTTATTGATAGCCTATCTCTTCTCTTTGAGAACACCATTTAGGACTCATGGCAAACTTCTCCCAAGTCCCCCCTATCATTGATGATTATGCTGTAGAGATTGTTGCGTTGTTGTTGTGAAATATCGGCACTTATTGATAACCGACATTTCTCTTATGTAAGAACGTTGGTGAGGGCTTGCGGTAATCTTCTCCCAAGTCCGTCCTGTTGTTAATGTCACGTTGAACTCTTGTTGTTAGGTTTGAACACCAGTTGATCTTCTAATCCGGTATTCCTTTTTAAGCTGTGTTGTTGAGGACATAACATGGAATAAATTTTCCCTTAGTCCGCCCCATTGATGATGTCTTGTTGCTTGGCTGTAGCACGGTTAAGGAAAGCACTCTAAACGAGTTCCCTGCTTGTTGACAATGTATCTTCTATGTACTTGAGACTGAGATGAACATCCCGTAAAATGGGACATCAATATGAGGATGATGGCCTATGAATTATGATCACTGGCCAAAGAGGATGAATGTTGCTCGAGCAGAGTCTGTCGTGTCTGGTCGAGTCATGTTTGTCGTGTCCACGTGCATTGCATTTGATTTTCTTCTGATGTTAGTGATTTTAATGACTTACATTTCTTTGATGTTTATCTTTTCAATTTCCTATTTTTGTGTTCACTTGCATAGTCTGTCGGTCAGTCAGGAGGTGGCAATAATACTGTTCTGTTGGGCCTCAAAGCCGCTCAGTCTAACGAAAGAAAAATTATCGTTTGACAAGTTATGTTGATGCTGAAATTTATTAACTACTCTTGATTCATTGCTATCATTGAGATGATTATTATTCCTCCGAGCCTTTTGAATCATTTGTACACAATACTCCTCGTGTTGTCTTTACTGGGCTATTTGCGCTCATTCCATAGGTTGTATTGTGCAGGCTATAAGGTTGATCAAGGAGAACACTCAAGAAAAAAGAAAAGAAACAAGCTAGAAAAAGTCGAGCAAGGGGATAAGTTGTGTGAGGTAAGACAAGCTGGAAATGGTGAGATAAAGATTGTGCTGCGAGATAGGTTGATAAGAGCCACACGACTATAGTCGTATATTAGTGATGTGTGAGTATGAGGATGTAGTTGCTCTATATTCAGCACATGGTTTTGAATGTGATCATGGTCAAATAACTCAGCCCGGTGACATCACCTGGGTTGAGGGTGTCGCATTTAAAAAGGGAATTAAATTAAAAGGAAAATTTGAAAAAGAAATTCTGGAGGAGAGAGAAACAGTAAACAAGAAACAAAAATAGGAAAAAAAAAGTTGAGCTTTGGGGAAGAAGGGAAAATAGGGGATAAAGAGAAAGAGAGAGAGAGAGAGAGAGAGAGAGAGAGAAGATAAAGAAAAATTGTGGATTTTTTAAAGGTAATCTTCTTCTCTAGTATTTTTAAAGCGTGTGTTCGTAGGTGTGTGCACTCTGAGTGTATATATGTGGGTTCCAATGTATGTGTGGGTCTATTCTGTGGAATAGTGTGTGTTAGAGTATGTTTAGTATGTGTAGGGGCAGGGGAGAGGGTCGTGAGTGGGTTGTAGTGTAACACCCTGAACCGTGATATGTCTAGCCGGTTAGTTTATTATCTAGGCGACGACTTTTATACGCGAGATTTAACGTCGATTTCTATCAGCAAAATTTTATCGGCAATGTTAGCGTCAATTAGCGTGATTGAATTTTTAACGGCTCTATTTAACGACAAATTTTTAGAAAGTCATAAGTTAACTATAGCAGATATTATTAATGTTGATTGATGTATTTAGCGACATTCTAAAAATTTGTCGTTAAATAGAGCCGTTAAAAATTCATGGGTATTGCGTGAGCATGTGGGCTGCCTAGGGAAGAGAAGTTGTTGTCGCCGGCGAATCTGGGGTGGCTTAGAAGGGAAGAAAAAGTCCCACTGCCGTGAGGCAGTTGGTAGGAACCACCTGCTGGAGTGCAAGGTGCCGATATGCGGCTACGTAAAGCTGCCATAAGGCAGCTTGGGTATAAGTGTGTGCACGGGTATACCGGTGTGTAGCCAAGTGCAGTGGATGTATTTTGGCATCTAGATGTGACGGTGGGTGTTCAGGAGTGTTCATGATAGAGAGAAATGGGGTGATGAAGCAGCCATGGTGGCTGCCATGAAAGGAAGGGGAATGAATTATGGGTAAAGCATTGGTGGGACAAACAAATAGAGTAGATTTGGAGATAACAGTAGCCTCTCTCTTTCCTGAAGTAACATCCTAATGGTGACAAATAGAGGGAACAAGAAGTGGGTGCATGCAGGTGGTGGTGCGTGAGGTGTGTGCTGCCGTGATGTGTTATGCGGTATTGTGAGCACGTGGAGGTGAGTGGTGTGTGAAAAAGGTGGTGTGTAGTGTGTGCGCAGGAGTGTACTGAGTGTGTGTATATTTCATGTGTGGTTAGCGTGTACTTATGAGAGAAGATGGAAGTGGGGGTTGTGTAGATTAAACTGTGAAGTGCATGAGTGTGAGGAGAGTTTGAAAATGTGGTGAAAGGAGAAGAAGAAGGGTCACACGGCTGCCATAAAGTAAATGGGTTTTCCTGTGAGCCATGAAAGGAAAGGAAAGAAAAAGGGTATGGGCAGTAGCTTTGAAGGAAAATTATGAAGGATTAGGTTGGATATGGTGTTGTGTATATGGGAGTGATGTGGGGATGAGTGTGTATAGATTAATGTATATGTGCTTATGTGTGTATATATGAGATGGGTATGTGAACTTACAGGTATATGGGCATTACGTGTGAGTAGCTGCAGGTGGAGGATGTTGTTGGGTGTTATGAAGAAGGAGAAGACTGCTTAGAGAGAGGGAAAGTTTATGTTTTAAAGTTGGACTCAAATTTGTCACTAAAAAGCTATCCTATTCCAGTAGTCTCTTTTTCAAATTTTTAAAATATTATTTGGACAAAACTCAAAGAAGTAACTTATGTTAATTTTGCAAGATCTACACAGTAAAAGTTTCAGATTTTTCGAAGCTCGATAAGCATGCTAATTAAATTTATTCGTAAAAGAGATTTCGATGCATTTTAAAATAATAAAGTAAGTTATTAAATTCTGAAACTCCCACAATAATCTTACGTAGCTAAGATAAGATATTTTTCTAAAGTTTCGAAAGGTTTTAAAGTCGTTTGCTATTTTAGCATCGTTAGCGACGTAGCGCCCGAGCGATTATCGCGTTACTGTTAACTATTAAAATAGTTTGCAAAATCATTTTTAAGAATCTCTTCTGATTAGATTTAGAGAAAGTACAAAACAAAAACTCCCCTTAATTTTGGGAAACCTTTGATGTGAAATTTTCTCAGATTTTTCCGGGCATAGGAAGTGTCTCAAACAATTTTATTTTCAAAATAGGCTTTTGAATTATTTAACATAGTAAACAAGATTATTCTAAACCTAGAATTTTATAGTGATCTAAAATTACTGTGATGCTTGAGTGGTTTAAATGTATTGTTTTAGGTTATATACAAGTGGATAATGGTACGTTAGGCATCGGGGGAGAATAGGAAATTTTACAAAGTACGAGGGGCGGTTTGGTACACTTCACTCACTTAAGAGAAACTTAATACTTAGGCGTGTTCGAGCGGTAATGAATGATGTTGTTGTGGTTTGTTATTTAGGTTTCGGTAGTCAAGAGATAGGATCGACTGTTGATCGAGCTCAAGAACCAATTACTGAGCAAGTAAGTACTCCTGCCATATTCCTTCGTATACCCTATTTTTGTTATGTATATGTATAAATGAATTGTTCCAATTAGAAGTTTTAAAGCCTTTTACATGCTACTGCTTTTGTGTAAATTGTTTGATGAGAAAATGCATAAAAAAATGCCATGGAATGTTTTCTAAGAGTAGTGTTTAAAGTTGGCTTATGTTGAATGAGACGGTATTTCTGGCTTGGTTGTTGCGCCCCATATCCACGGGGGAAAGTTGGATTGTTGGGTCCTGGTCAACGGGACGATACGTTGACGCACAGTACTGTTGCTCGTGGTGCGCCCTTGCGTCCATACCAATATGTATCCCGGACGAAGGAGGGATTGTGGGCCCTAGTCGGGGGGCGCATACCCTGACCAAATAATGTTCATCCCAGGGGGTGTAGGGATTGTGGGCCCTAGTCAGGGGGGAACGTACGCTGACCGCAACATGCCTATGTTATGATGAACTGTGATAGTTGTTGATGAGCCTACTTGATGTCATACTTCGTTTCTGAGAATCTTGGATGAATTGCTTTCAAAAGTATATATATGCAGAGTATCTCTTGTGAAATGTTTACCAGTTTCAAATTGAAGAAAACCTTGGCATGTTTTTATGAATCCCAAAATCTATTTTAGGGATATGGTTTGTGTACTTACTGGGCCCCAAGCTCACCCCGTTTTATAAATGTTTTCAGGCGATCAACTAGATGAACATGAGTATTGCGAGGGAAATGAGAATGAAGCCGTGGGAGATGCTCGTTAGGAGGCTGAATTAAGTTCCATGAGAAATTATGATATTACTGGTTTATTCTAGAATTGTTTGTAGTGTAACTCCAGGAGATTTCCTTTAAACAAATTATATTAGTCGTTATGGAGGAATTTAATTGAGATAATTTTGGAGAGATCTATAAGGACCTTTTTGGAAGTCATATTATGGTATTAGTTAATGCATGATATTAGAATTTGTTGACATGTTTAAATAAGGCCTGGCAGAGCCCTTGGTTGGAGTCCATTGGGTCTGTGGCCGGTCACGTGCCTAGCTCGCGGGCCTGCTCGTGGGTTCAGGTTGTGACATGTAGTGTGTGCAGGTGCGTTGTATGTGTCACGACCCGAACCCACGGGCAGGCCCGCGAGCTAGGCACGTGACCGACCGCAGACCCAATGGACTCAAATCAAGGGCTCTGCCAGGCCTTATTTAAACCTGTCAACAAATTCTAATATCATGCATTAACTCATACCATATTATGACTTCTAAAAAGGTCCTTATAGATCTCCCCAAAATTATCTCAATTAAATTCCTCCATAATGACTAATATAATTTATTTAAGGGAAATCTCCTGGAGTTACACTACAAATAATTCTAGAATAAACCAGTAATATCATAATTTCTCATGGAACTTAATTCAACCTCCTAACGAGCATCTCTCGCGGCTTCATTCTCATTTCCCTCGCAATACTCATGTTCATCGAGTTGATTGCCTGAAAACATTTATAAAACGGGGTGAGCTTGGGGCTCAGTAAGTACACATACCATATCCCTAAAATAGGTTTTGGGATTCATAAAAACATGCCAAGGTTTTCTTCAAATTTAAAACTGATAAATATTTTCACAAGAGATATTATACACATACCTACTTTATGAAAGCAATTCATCCAAGATTCACAGTAACGATGCATGACATCAAGAAGGCTCATTAACAACTATCACAGTTCATCATAACATAGGTATGTTGCGGTCAGCGTACATTCCCCCTGACTAGGGCCCACAATCCCTACTCCACCTGGGATAAATATAATTCGGTCAGGGTATGCGCCCCCCGACTAGGGCCCACAATCCCTCCTTCGTCCGGAATACATATTGTTGCGGACGCAAGGGCGCACCACGAGCAACAGTACTGTGCGTCAACGTATCGTCCCGTTGACCAGGACCCAACAATCCAACTTTCTCCCATGGATATGGGGCGCAACAACCAAGCTAGAATATCATCTCATTCAACATATATGAGCCAACTTTAAGACACTCCTCATAGAAAACATTCCATGGCATTTTTGTTGTATTTTATCATCAAACAATTTACACAAAAGCAGTAGCGTGCAAAAGGCTTAAACTTTTAATTGAACAATTCATTTGTACATATACATAGACGAAAAATAGGGTATACGGAGGAATATGGCAGGAGTACTTACCTTGCTCAAAATCTGCTTCAGGTATTTGCTCAAATGCCAGCCCTAACTCTTGACTATCAAAACCTAAATAACAAATCATACAGATGTCATTTATTGACACTCGGGCACGTTTAGATATTATGTTTCTCTTAGATGAGTAAACTTTACCCAACCGTCCCCCGACTTATGTATAATTACCTATTTGCATTTTGTCTAAATCTATTCAGAAGAAGTCCTTAGAAATAATTTAGTAACTATTGTCACAATGAAGCGTTACGCTATATCCGTTCGGGCGCTACGCCGCTAACATAGTAAACGACCTTAAAATATTTCAAAACTTTAGACACTACCTTATCTTAGCTACATAAGATTATTGTAGGAGTTTCAGAATTTAATAACTTAGTTTACTATTCTATAATACACTAATGTCTCTATCACGAATAAAATTAGTTGACATGCTTCCTGAGCTCCGAAAAATCTAAAATTTTTACTGTGTGTAGGTCTTGAAAAATAAACCTAAGTTACTTCATGAGTTTTTCCCAAAAGATTTTCTAGATATATTTTAAAATTTTGAAAAGAGACTGCTGGAATAGGATAGTTTTTTAGCGACACTTTTGCGTTTAAAGTTTAAAACTAAGTTTTCTCTCTCTCTCTCTCTCTCTCTACGCAGCATCACTTTTCTCCTACAAACCCATCTCCTTCTTCATACAACCCATCTCCTTCCTCATACAACCCAACTTGTGTTCTTACATAAACCACTTCACAAACAATACTCCTCAATATGTAACCACATTACACTACACCTTATAGCAGTCCCATTTACAGTAGTCTTCCCCTTCTTTTTACACCTCTACATACACGCAAAAACACTACAAACACCTCACTCACCTGCTGCCTTTTGGCAGCTCCATTTGCAACAGATTTCCCATCCTTTTACACCATCACACAGGCACAAAAACACCCCAACACACCCCATGCACAACCATCCTCCATCCCCTTTCCTTGCACGCCAAAAACCCACCATACTTGCACCCACAATAACACAATACACAGCTCACACAAGCTGCCTTTCCTCCCTCGCACGCACATCGCACTCTCACACATGCACCACCTATTCCAAACCATCATAGCCATGGCCATTACACGGATGTGTACCCAGACATATACATGTTAAACATTTGTACACAAGGCTGCTTACGCCCGTTGTCGCACAACCGTTTCCTTTAGATTCGCCACCCAACTGCACGTTCATAGCTCACCCTCAAACATCCACATATATGCTGCCCTACGTCAGCTCCATTCTCTTTCCTTTTTCCACCTTTTCACCCTCCTAACACCCACACAGCACAACGCCATGGCTGCCCACCACGGCAGCCTTTTTCCCCTCACTTTTCCGCCTTTACGCTCACCTACGCACCACAAAATACACACATGACACAGCACCACAGTTGCCCACCTTGGCACCCTCTTCTTCCTCCATGCCATTACCCGCAGCGCACAACAACACACAGCATACACTAATGTTTGAAATTAGTTTACATACTCATGCACGAACAACACCCATAGCCCAATCGTATTATACCTAAATCCATCCCTTAGCAGCCCTCCCCTACAATGATATCCTTACTTAAATACATGTATATATATGTATCAATACATGAAGCATATATTTACTGAGTAGGCTTACCGGAAATTCTTGCCGGAAAGTCTCAGGATCCTCCCTCTCTGCCTCCGTTTCAAGCCTTCTTCCTATTGTTGTTTGCTAAAATTCTTTGGAGGAGTTGATTAGGGTCGGCTGCATGTAGTTTATATATATATATATATATATAACAACCCTAAGTTGTATAATTACATTAACCCCCTTTACCATTTCATGAGTCATTTAATTTTCACCCGGAACTAAAAAAAAATGCCCCATATAGTTATTTATGAAAGATAACGTATTAAAAGAATTTAATGGGTTATTACTTAACCCCGCTACACTAATTCGTAACTAAAGTTGCTAATAAAATATCGACGCTAACTATATGTATAAAATTGTGGCTAAAGGGTTTCTAGAAAAATACCAATTAACGCTAATCCTTGCCAACGACATTAATCAATATCAGTAATATTTGTATTCGTTAAATTATGTCTTATGATTATAAAATTATCACTAAAGATCATAATGATAGCGTTCCCCAAAGTCGTCGCTAAAAAGTATATCGATGTTAAGAGAAATAATAATAAGAATAGTAATAATTCATCGTTAAAAAGTTAAATTATCCCATAAAAATATATGGGATTTTCGGGGTATTACAGTATGTGTGCTTACTGTGCGTCTTTGCAGGTTGTGCGTGTGTTCATAGCTGCTATATGTGTTAAGTGTGGATATGTTCGGGATTATGTGTAATGCCCGGGACATTTTCTATATCATAATTATTTTTCGGGCCAAAATAATAATGGCATGTTATTTTGAGTAGCTTATGGCGACAATTAGCGTTATCAATATTTTGAAAACCCTTAGCGACATTTCTTTTATTATTTTAGATAGTTAATGTCGATACCTTATTGACACGCTTTCGCAACGAATTAGTGTAGCCGGTTAAGTAATAAACCGTTAAGTTCTCTTATGATGGACATTTTTCTTATAACCATAAAAAGTGCCGAATAGAATTTAAAAAAAAACTCGGATATAATTAGGAGGGGATTTGTTGTAATTCTACAACCTAGGGTGTTATATATATAAGCACATATTTCATGGGTCAGCCGACCCTAAGCCGCCACACGTCTGGAAACGACAAAGCAGAGAGAGAGAGAGTGTGGGACAGCAGTTAGACAATCCGGCTAGGTTGTTCAATTTTTCAGTAAGATTTTCTACTCTTCCTTCTTAGATTTACTTATTGTTTAAAGGGAGTAGGGGCTGAAATTGTGGGTAAACAGTTATGTGGCATTCTTGTGTAGTGTGTAAATGTGTATAGGAGTATTTGTATGTGTGTGCGATGGTGCTGTAAGGTGTGTATGTTTGGGTAGGGAGTGACAGAGCTTGTGTTCATGAGAGATGTGTGTCTGTGAGATGGATGATAGGCTGCAAAGTAGCGTCCCTGTGTGGTATTTGTGAGATAATATCAAATGGGTCTTGGAAAGAGGAGGAAGAAGATGGGTTTGATTACTGTATGGGTGTATTCAGATATAAAATGGGTTAATGGTAATGAGAAGGGGATGGGAAAGGAGTGCCAAGCATGTAAATCAGTGTGTGCTTAGAGTGCGGATGAACAGTGTGTACGCTGTGATGTGGGTGCACAAACAGAAATAAAATAGTGTGGTGTGTGTCCTATGTGTGATGAGTAGATGTGTATATTAATGTGTATTTGTGGCAGTGTGTGTCTGTGAGAGTAATGGAGAGGGACAGCCATATGGATGTGAGTTAGGGATTGCAATGGGTTTGTGCAAGTGTGTTAGAAGTGTATGTATGTGAGGTGGGAGACAAGCTACAGGCAGGAGTGTTCAGTGTGTGTAATTAGAGTCTGTATGCAAGAAGTGTATGTGTAAAAAAAAATTGAGTAAATGAGAAATTGGAAGGAAAGAAAGGCTGCGTGAACAGTGTTTTGGGAAGAAGTAGACTGATGGGTTGCATGAGGAAGAAGGTGTTGTAGCGAGAGAGGGAAAGCTGTGGTTTTAAATTGAACTTCAAATTGTCGCTAATGGTAAAATTTTTGAGCAGTTTTTTTTCTTCGAATTTTTAAAATATTTTAGAATTTTATTTGGACAAAACTCAAAGAAGTAACTTAGGTTTATTTTTCAAAACCTACACACAGTAAACATTTTAGATTTTTCGGAGCTCGAAAAGCATGTTAACTAAGTTTATTCGTGATAGAGACGTTAGTGTATTATAGAATAGTAAACTAAGTTATTAAATTCTGAAACTCCTACAATAATCTTATGTAGCTAAGATTAGGTAGTTTCTAAAGTTTCGAAATATTTTAAGGTCGTTTGCTATGTTAGCGGCGTAGCGCCCGAACGGATTAAGCGTAACGCTTCATTGTCACGATAGTTACTAAATTATTTCTAAGGACCTCTTCTGAATAAATTCAGACAGAGTGCAATTAGGTAATTATACATAAGTCGGGGGATGGTTGGGTAAAGTTTACTCATCTAAAAGAAACATAATACCTAAACGTGCCCGAGCGTAAATAAATGACATCTATATGATTTGTTATTTAGATTTTGATAGTCAAGAGCTAGGGCCGGCATTTGAGCAAATACCAGAAACAGATTTTGAGCGAGGTAAGTACCCCTGTCATGTTCCTCCGTATATTTATTTGCAAAAACTATAATATGTATTTATATTTTGATCAATTGAAGTTCAAAGATTATTCTGCATATGTTTTATTTCTAAAATATTTGATGAGAAATGCAATTTGAAAGAATGCCATGGAATGTCGTGTGAGTCATAAAATTTTATTGAGTACATGTTAATGAGCAATGAAACTTATCTTGGTTGCTGTGCCCCATATCCAACAGGGGAATGTTGGATTTCAGGCCCTGGTCAACGGGGCTCATACGTTGATGCATAGTACTATGGCTGGTGGTGCGCCCTTGCGTCCACATGATTATTTTATCCCGGGTGTAGGAGGGACTATCCTCGCTTCTGTTTGCCATCACCCTATCACAATACAACATCACAGATAAGTTCCGTTAATACAAGGATTTCTTAATCTATAACTCAAGGACTCAGAAGATCTATCAAAATTCTCAGTAAGCACCTCAAAACCCAATCTCTTCTCAAATAGAATTCTTTCCCCTTTCTACCTCTGACTCTGTTGTCTAGATATTTATCTATAAGATCATGTAACCTAATCAGGGAAATCATTTCTTAAACTCTAGTATCCTAAAACCGTAATGCTCTGATACCATTTCTGTCACGACCCGAACCCACGGGTAAGCCCGTGTGCTAGGCACGTGACCGGCCGCAGGCCAATTCAAACACTTGCCAGGGCTCTGCCAGGCCTTACTACAATCCTGTGACTCCAAATTGATTCTAATTTATGGACTTCCAGAAATTCAAATAAAACTCTCATTACATGTCTTTAAAACATATAAATAAAACTCGAGGAGACCTAAACTCCTTACATCAGTTCAAGCATAACGTAAATTAACATAGACTATAATGTTCGAATAGTGGGCACTCATTATTCTAAAAGTTCTCTTCGGGCACTACTCCCCCGTGTGGCTCATACTGCTCCGCTTCCCTTAAGTCGTCACCTGAAAAATAAGGAATGAGCGAAAGCCCAGCAAATACACCAGCCATGTTCCTAAAATAGTTTTGAAGTTTCTAAATTATGCCATGGGTTTTCTTTCAACAAATCAAACATTCGATTATTGTCATTCGTAAAAACGTCCTTCATATACATATACACATATACATGAAATTTCAAAAGAAAAGATTTTCAAATCTGAGTACAATCATCATTCATTCCATTCACATCAAACACATATATTTCTTTTAGTAAGTATGCTGCGGTCAGCGTACGAGCCCCCCTGACTAAGGCCCGAAATCCCTCCTACACCCGGGATAAAATAATCATGTGGACGCAAGGGCACACCACCAGCCATAGTACTATGCATCAACGTATGAGCCCCGTTGACCAGGGCCCGAAATCCAACATTCCCCCGTTGGATATGGGGCACAGTAACCAAGACAAGTTTCATTGCTCATTAACATGTACTCAGTAAAATTTTATGACTCACACGACATTCCATGGCATTCTTTCAAATTGCATTTCTCATCAAATATTTTAGAAATAAAACATATGCAGAATAAATCTTTGAACTTCATTTGATCAAAACATAAATACATATTATAGTTTTTGCAAATAAATATACAGAGGAACATGACAGGGGTACTTTCCTCGCTCAAAATCTGTTTCTGGTATTTGCTCAAATGCCGGCCCTAGCTCTTGACTATCAAAACCTAAATAACAAATCATACAGATGTCAAATACCTAGCACACGGCCATAGCCCGCGTGCTAGGCACGTGACCGGCCGCAGGCCCATTCAAACACCTGCCAGGGCTCTGCCAGGCCTTACTACAATCCTATGACTCCAAATTAATTCTAATTTACAGACTTCCAGAAATTCAAGTAAAACTCTCATTACATGTCTTTAAAACTTATAAATAAAACTCGAGGAGACCTAAGCTCCTTACATTAGTTCAAGCCCAGCATAGACTATAATGTTCGAATAGTGGGCACTCATTATTCTAAAAGTTCTCTTCGGGCACTACTCCCCCGTGTGGCTCATACTGCTCCGCTTCCCTTAAGTCGACACTTGAAAAATAAGGAATGAGCGAAAGCCCAGCAAATACACCAGCCATGTTCCTAAAATAGTTTTGAAGTTTCTAAACATGCCATGGGTTTTCTTTCAACAAATCAAACATTCGATTATTGTCATTCGTAAAAACGTCCTTCATATACATATACACATATACATGAAATTTCAAAAGAAAAGATTTTCAAATCTGAGTACAATCATCATTCATTCCATTCACATCAAACAGATATTTCTTTTCGTAGGTATGCT
Source organism: Escallonia herrerae (assembly GCA_033070095.1). Lineage (NCBI taxonomy): Eukaryota > Viridiplantae > Streptophyta > Magnoliopsida > Escalloniales > Escalloniaceae > Escallonia > Escallonia herrerae. Next base: position 44,283 of record JAVXUP010002373.1, on the reverse strand, counting down.
GCGGTCAGCGTACTAGCCCCCCTGACTAGGGCCCGAAATCCCTCCTACACCCGGGATAAAATAATCATGTGGACGCAAGGGCGCACCACCAACCATAGTACTATGCATCAACGTATGAGCCCCGTTGACCAGGGCCCGAAATCCAACATTCCCCGTTGGATATGGGGCACAGCAACCAAGACAAGTTTCATTGCTCATTAACATGTACTCAGTAAAATTTTATGTCTCACACGACATTCCATGGCATTCTTTCAAATTGCATTTCTCATCAAATATTTTAGAAATAAAACATATGCAGAATAAATCTTTGAACTTCAGTTGATCAAAATTTGTTTCTGATATTTGCTCAAATGTCGGCCCTAGCTCTTGACTATCAAAACCTAAATAACAGATCATACAGATGTCATTTATTTACGCTCAGGCACGTTTAGGTATTATGTTTCTTTTAGATGAGTAAACTTTACCCAACCATCCCCCGACTTATGTATAATTACCTAATTGCACTTTGTCTGAATTTATTCAGAAGAGGTCCTTAGAAATAATTTAGTAACTATCGTGACAATGAAGCGTTACGCTAAATCCGTTCGGGCGCTACGCCGCTAACATAGCAAACGACCTAAAAATATTTCAAAACTTTAGAAACAACCTTATCTTAGCTACATAAGATTATTGTACGAGTTTCAGAATTTAATAACTTAGTTTACTATTCTATAATACATTAACGTCTCTATCACGAATAAACTTAGTTAACACATTTTTCGAGCTCCGAAAAATCTAAAATATTTACTGTGTGTAGGTTTTGAAAAATAAACCTATCGCTCTAAGACGAGGGGATAATGTAATGCCCGGGACATTTTCTATATCATAATTATTTTTCGGGCCAAAATAATAATGGCATGTTATTTTGACTAGCTTATGGCGACAATTAGCATTATCAATATTTTGAAAACCCTTGGCGACATTTCTTTTATTATTTTAGATAGTTAATGTCGATACCTTATTGACACGCTTTCGCAACGAATTAGTGTAGCCGGTTAAGTAATAAACCGTTAAGTTCTCTTAATACGAAATCTCCCATAAATAATTATGATGGACATTTTTCTTTTAACCATAAAAAGTGCCGAATAGAATTTAAAAAAAAACTCGGATATAATTAGGAGGGGATTTGTTGTAATTCTACAACCTAGGGTGTTATATATATAAGCACATACTTCATGGGTCAGCCGACCCTAAGCCGCCACACGTCTGGAAACGGGAAAGCAGAGAGAGAGAGAGTGGGACGGCAGTTAGACAATCCGGCCGGGTTGTTCAATTTTCCGGTAAGATTTTCTACTCTTCCTTCTTAGATTTACTTATTGTTTAAAGGGAGTAGGGGCTGAAATTGTGGGTAAACAGTCATGTGGCATTCATGTGTAGTGCGTAAATGTGTATAGGAGTATTTGTATGTGTGCGCGATGGTGCTGTAAGGTGTGTATGTTTGGGTAGGGAGTGACAGAGCTTGTATTCCTGAGACATGTGTGTCTATGAGATGGATGATGGGCTGCAAAGTAGCGTGCCTGTGTGGTATTTGTGAGATAATATCAAATGGGTCTTGGAAAGAGGAGGAAGAAGATGGGTTTGATTACTGTATGGGTGTATTCAGATATAAAATGGGTTAATGGTAGTGAGAAGGGGATGGGAAAGGGGTGCCAAGCATGTAAATCAGTGTGTGCTTAGACTGCGGATGAACAGTGTGTGTGCCGTGATGTGGGTGCACAAACAGAAATAAAATAGTGTGGTGTGTGTCCTGTGTGTAATGAGTAGATGTGTATATTAGTGTGTATTTGTGGCAGTGTGTGTCTGTGAGAGTAATGGAGAGGGACAGCCATATGGATGTGAGTTAGGGATTGCAATGGGTTTGTGCAAGTGTGTTAGAAGTGTATGTATGTGAGGTGGGAGACTAGCTACAGGCAGGAGTGTTTAGTATGTGTAATTAGAGTCTGTATGCAAGAAGTGTATGTGTAAAAAAAATGAGTAAACGAGAAATTGGAAGGAAAGAAAGGCTGCGTGAACAATGTTTTGGGAAGAAGTAGATTGATGGGTTGCATGAGGAAGAAGGTGCTGTAGCGAGAGATGGAAAGCTGTGGTTTTAAATTGAACTTCAAATTGTTGCTAATGGTAAAATTTTTGAGCAATTTTTTTCTTCGAATTTTTAAAATATTTTAGAATTTTATTTGGACAAAACTCAAAGAAGTAACTTAGGTTTATTTTTCAAAACCTACACACAGTAAAACTTTTAGATTTTTTGGAGTTCGGAAAGCGTGTTAACTAAGTTTATTCGTGATAGAGACGTTAGTGTACTATAGAATAGTAAACTAAGTTATTAAATTCTGAAACTCCTACAATAATCTTATCTAGCTAAGATAAGGTAGTTTCTAACGTTTCGAAATATTTTAAGGTCGTTTGCTATGTTAGCGGCGTAGCGCCCGAACGGATTTAGCGTAACGCTTCATTGTCACGATAGTTACTAAATTATTTCTAAGGACCTCTTCTGAATAAATTCCGAAATACATAAGTCGGGGGATGGTTGGGTAAGTTTACTCATCTAAAAGAAACATAATACCTAAACGTGCCCGAGCGTAAATATATGACATATGTATGATTTGTTATTTAGGTTTTGATAGTTAAGAGCTAGGGCCGGCATTTGAGCAAATACCAGAAACAGATTTTGAGCGAGGTAAGTACCCCTGTCATGTTCCTCCGTATATTTATTTGCAAAAACTATAATATGTATTTATGTTTTGATCAATTGAAGTTCAAAGATTTATTCTGCATATGTTTTATTTTTAAAATATTTCATGAGAAATGCAATTTGAAAGAATGCCATGGAATGTCGTTTGAGTCATAAAATTTTACTGAGTACATGTTTATGAGCAATGAAACTTGTCTTGGTTGCTGTGCCCAATATCCAACGTGGGAATGTTGGATTTCGGGCCCTGGTCAACGGGGCTCATACGTTGATGCATAGTACTATGGCTGGTGGTGCGCCCTTGCGTCCACATGATTATTTTATCTCGGGTGTAGCAGGGATTTCGGGCCCTAGTCAGGGGGGCTCGTACGCTGACCGCAGCATACCTACGAAAAGAAATATCTGCGTTTGATGTGAATGGAATGAATGATAATTGTACTCAGATTTAAAAATCTTTTCTTTTGAAATTTCATGTATATGTGTATATGTATATGAAGGACGTTTTTTCGAATGACAATAATTGAATGTTTGATTTGTTGAAAGAAAACCCATGGCATGTTTAGAAACTTCAAAACTATTTTAGGAACATGGCTGGTGTATTTGCTGGGCTTTCGCTCATTCCTTATTTTTCAGGTGACGACTTAAGGGAAGCGGAGCAGTATGAGCCACACGGGGGAGTAGTGCCCGAAGAGAACTTTTAGAATAATGAGTGCCCACTATTCGAACATTATAGTCTATGTTAATTTACGTTATGCTTGAACTGATGTAAGGAGCTTAGGTCTCCTCGAGTTTTATTTATAAGTTTTAAAGACATGTAATGAGAGTTTTATTTGAATTTCTGGAAGTCCGTAAATTAGAATTAATTTGGAGTCACAGGATTGTAGTAAGGCCTGGCAGAGCCCTGGCAGGTGTTTGAATGGGCCTGTGGCAGATCACGTGCCTAGCACCCGGGCTTACCCGTGGGTTCGGGTCGTGACATTATGTGAATAATCTTGTGGTATTAGTTTGTGTATGAAAATATTTACCTCCAGTGTGTTGAGAGGAGTATGTGTGTGTTTGAGTGGGTGTAGTGTGTGTGTGTGTGTGTGTGTGTGTGTGTGTGTGCCCTCGTATGTATGTGTTTGGGTGTGAACTATGGGTGTGTTGTGTATAGTAGTGTGTATGTGTGTGTAATTTATGCATATTAAGGTGTTAAAGTGTGTGTGTGGATTTGAATTGTGACTGTTTTTGTCTGGGGGTGGGTGGGAGATTATTTAAGTAGTTTAATACGAATTTTTATAAATAAATAGGATCAAAAGCTGGCAAAGTCTAAAATAGTAACCCACATTATTTTTACGAGTCGTACGCTGTGAAGAAATTTGGAAATTTTTGGTGTCTGCGGAAGACGCTGAATTAGGGTATCAATTAAAAGAAATTCTTGAATTATTTGACACAGCAAAGCAAGTTATTTTTAGGGAAACCTTATATTACAGATATATTTTGTATTTAAAATTCGTGTCATTCTGAGGGCGATAGCTATTTTTACCAGAATTGACTTCTGAGCGCTCGATCCGGCCACCTGTTTAGGATTTTTGAGCAAAATTTTTTTGAAATACTTTTTAAGGCAAATTGTGTTATGTGGTAATGGGATATATGTAGAGTTCACTCAGTAGGTCGACCTCCCAGGGGTATACGTTGCATGTGACTTGTATTGACATTCCTTTGGGGTTTTGTTGGTGTCTTTGTGAGGTTTAGACTTTAATCAGTTATGGGCTGGGTTTGATTGTCTTAGTCGTTAAATGATTGGTCTAACACCTAACTGAGGGAAGGATGACAGGTGAGCGAGTACGTGATATGTGGTTATTGATGGTCGGGAAAATGATGGCTACGCCTGGTATATCCCACCTCGACAGTATGATTTGTCTCTCTCACCATATGTTCATATGCACGCATAAGTGCATGCTAAACTTACGGCTCTAGATAGTACTTGATTACGATTATGATATTAGTTGCTTAAATCAAACATCCATGCTCAGCTGGTACGGGAAATTTGAGGATGAATGGTTGATCATTCAATTCATGTTTAACATATTTATTCATCTTATGTTCAGGATGTGCTATAAAAGTAGATATGTTAATCACGTGTCCTTATTGTGTTACGATATAATAAGGCATGTGCTAGACACTATTACCTGCACTCATTCATGACGTGATTGTATGCTTTGTGTGAATAGACGTGCAGAAATCTGCTAAGTTGGTGAAACTCACTCTTTTTTCCTGTGCACACATTTCGGTGTGGGCAGTTGATAGGTTCTTACCGATGGAGCGTGCTTTGGATATTAGTGGCACTTACCAACAGCTTTAGATATGAAGCATTTTTTTATTCATATAAGTTTTTCTGGAGACAGGTACTTGGTTGTTTTGTTAAAGTATGAAACACTACTGATTAAGAAGGGTACTTTCAGTGAGACATTTAGATTTATCGCTTCCGCATATGTTTGAAGAATAATAGTAATGCTCTACTTACTTCTGAGGTTGACTAGCTAAAGATGTGCTTAGTCAATCAGGCCCGTTTCGAGGCGTGATAAAAACAGTAAACAAGAAACGAAAACAGAAACAGGAAAAAAAAAACAAAGCTTCGAGAAGAAGGGAAAACAGGGAGAAGGAGAAAGAGAGAAAGGGAAGAGGAAGAAAAATTTTGGATTTGTTTTAAAGGTAATCTTCTTCTCTATTAAATTTAAAGTGTGTTTTTCAGTGGGTGTTCGTAGGTGTGTGTACTGTGGATCAAGATTCTCTGCTGTACAGCAGAGGTGCTGTACAGTATTTAGCGACAAAAGATTGTCATTCAAAGTGTTTTGTCTCTGTTACTAAAATTTATAGTGATAATTTTTTATCGCTAAAAAATATTTAGCGACATTTTGTGGGCATAGCACCTCTGCTGTACAGCAAAGGATCTTGATTCGTGTACTGTATGTGCACTGTGAGTGTATATAGGTTGGTTTCAGTGTATGTGTGGATGTATTCTATTGAATAGTGTGTGTTAGAGTATGTTTAGTGTGGGTATGTGTATAATGGTAGGGGAGGGGGCTGTGAGTGGTTTGGAATGTGTGCAGGTGTGTTTGTATGTATTCTTACTGTTGACTTTTTTATTTTGATGATTCCAGACTTATTATCTCTAACATTAATCTGACAACATTATTAAGATAAATATTTCAGGATTTATCTTAATCAAACAAAGACGAGATCTTGACATGGACAAAGCTTGATCCTGGACTTAGACTCGGGATTTAAAGACTTGGACTACATTGAAGATGCAAGAACCTGAAATTTATTTTTCCTTGTTAGCATTTCTAAGTCTTTCTTAAAAGATTTAACAAAAATTCTAGTAAAGAGACAAAAAATTTAGTCGAAGTCAAATCTTTTAGTCGAAGCCAAAATCTTTAAGTCGAAACCAAAACTTTTAGTCGAAGTCAAATGTTTTAGTCGAAGTAAAAATATTTTAGTCAAAGTCAACTTTTAGTCGAAGTCAAATGTTTTAGTTGAAGTCAAAATGTTTTACTCGAAGTCAAATGTTTTAGTCGAAGTCAAAACTTTTAGTCAAAGTCAAATGTTTTAGTCGAAGCCAAAACTTTTAGTTGAAGTCAAAATGTTTTAGTCGAAGTCAAAACTATATTTTAGTCGAAGTAAAACTTTTAGTTGACTCATTCTGTTGTTTTAATCAAATCCTTCTTTTTTGGGCTTTCCCTTCCTAACGGTTCACTTCTGTTACTTCTATAAAAAGGGGTTCTCGAGAGCATTTTATACCTCTCTTGCGCGAATTTTTTCTCTCTCAAAAAAACTCTCTCATCTTGCTCTCTCATTCTCATCTATTCTCTATTGAATGAGTTTACCTTTGAGAGTGTTCATTGTAAGCTTCTTGGTTTGGTTCTTGAAAGAATATAAATCTTCCCACCTAAGAAGGCTTAGTCTTAGTTTTCATTGTAACATATGCTCAAGGAGGAGTTTGTTTGTTGTATTCAAATTGTAAATCTCTTTTCATTTGTAAACTATTAAAAACCTTGGAAGGGTTTCAAAAATTGTACTACGGTTTGAGCTAGCACCCGAAGCTAGCTGGTTTAGTAAAGGCTCGAGTAGGTCTCCCTTGTGTGGAGTGCTCGAGGACTGGATGTAGGCTGGTGGGGCCGAACCAGTATAAATCCTTGTGTCAAATCTATTACCGTTATATCTGTCATTACTTTGTAATCTCATTTTTAAATTTATACTCAAAGTTGTAAAACACCTATTCACCCTCCTCTAGGTGTATTTAGGGACCTACAAGTGGTATCAGAGCCGTGTGCTCTGGTATTTTTCTTTGACTTAATCGTCAAGAGCTAAAGATCGCGTTATGGAATAAGGATCAGCAACCACCAGGCCATCCTTGTTGAAGAATGACAACTATAACTACTGGAAAAATCGCATGAGGAATTTTCTGAGGCAGGATACACACGTATGGTATGTTGTTGAAAATGGCCCTATTATTCCTATGAAGGATGGACCAGATGGAACCAAGATTCCGAAAGGAATTCTTGAAATGGACAATCATGAGGTGCAGCTTTTCTCCATGGATGATAAAGCTAAGAACATTATTAGCTATGGCCTTGACAGGAACGAGTACAATAGAGTCTAGCATGTGAGACAGCTAAAGAAATATGGAGGCTGTTGGAGGTTACTCATGAAGGAACAAATCAAGTAAAAGAGACCAAGATCAACATGTTGGTCCAGCAGTATGAGGCCTTCAAGATGAAGGAGCACGAGTCCATAAATGAGATGTACTCCAGATTCACACTCATTATAAATGGACTGAAACTTTTGGGTAAAATCTACCCAAAAAAGGAAGTTGTCCGAAAAGTTCTCAGATCTTTTCCAAAGAGATGGGAAGCAAAACTCACAGTTATTCAAGAGGCAAAGGACTTGAATGTGCTGAAGCTTGAAGAATTGGTGGTTCTCTAATGACTCATGAAATTACAATGAAAATTCATGGTGAAGAAGAAACCACCTCCAAGAAGAAAAACTTAGCTCTTAAAGCTGAGACCTCTCATGAACCTATAGAGAGCAGCGACGATTCTGATCCTGAAATGGCTCTCATCACTCGAAAGTTTAAGAAATTTCCCGTAAGCAAGCGAGAAGGGAAGATTAGGAGAAATCCTACAGACCAATCACATCAGAGAAATAACAGTAATTGGAATGTAAAGGAAAATCCTAATGCCTGCTATGAATGCGGTAGAACTAGGCACATCAAAAAATATTATCCACAACTCAAGAACAAGACCGCAAGCAACAACAGTCGAGACTTCAAAGAAAAGAAGTTCAAGTCCAGAAAAGCTCTGCTGACTTGGGATGACTCTGATGAAAGTGACAAAGAATTTAGCGAAGATGATGATGTAGCTCAACTTTGCTTCATGGCCAAAGATGATAATCCCAAGGTAATCTCTGAAAATCATTATAATGAACTTAAGTCAGCTTTTCTCGAACTCAGTGAAAACTATGAAAAGTTAAAAGCTAAAAATGCTAATCTAAAAAATAAAACTCTTTCTTTGATAAGTAATGTTGAAGAGTTAGAAGGTGAAAAGGAAAAATTGCAAGAAAAGATTGAACTTTATATTTCTAAAAATGTTTCTTTAGAAAATAATCTGAACGCTTTTAAGAAGGAAATTTCTCTTTTGTCTTATGAAATCCAATCTTTTAGAAGAGTGAAAGATCCAGTTGAAAATGAATCCTTAAAATCTCAACGGAAAATATTTCTACACAAAAAATGAATTTACAAAAGGAGATTGAAGATCTGAATTTTACTCTTTCAAAATTTACCAAAGGAAAAGAGAACTTGGATATTCTTTTGGGAAGACAAAGGTGTGTTTTTGAGAAAAGTGAAATCGGTTACGATCCTTCAAAGAAGCAGAAAGATTACAAAAATTTCTTTAACAAAAATTTAGCTTCCTGCTCTCCATTCACACTCTGTCCAGTATGTCCCAAGAAAGGACAGTTAGTTAAAAATTGTCCTCTTAATGTTGTTAAGAAACAGTCATTCTCTTCTATGACAAAGATTAAAATGAACAAGTTTGGGTGCCAAAATCTTGTTTATCTAATCTTCCAGGACTCAAGAAAGTGTGGTACCTAAAGGAACGAAACCAGAATCTATTGTAGGTATGCTTGAAAGCAAGGGTGGATTATAACAAATGGATTCTCAACAGCGGATGTTCAAGGCATATGACAGGTGATCGCTCTCTTTTCTCACATGTCACCCCAAAGAATGGAGGACTTGTTACCTTTGGAGACAACTCAAATGGAAAGATCATCGGTAAAGGTAAAATTGGCACCGGTTTTATTTCTATCGATAACGTATCCTTGGTTGACGGTTTGAAGTTCAATTTGATAAGTATCAGCCAACTAATCGATAGTGGACACAAAGTTCAGTTCGAAGGCAATAAATGCCTTATCAATCATGCCTCAGATGGAGGTACCTTGGTTGGTAAGAGATATGGTAATATCTATACTCTATCTTTTGATGCTTCTGACTCTTCTCATGAAGTGTGTCTTTCTGTTCAACATAATGATATCTGGTTGTGGCATCGTAGATTAGTTCATGTTCACATGGATCTAATCAAGAAACTTCTCTCGAAAGACCTTGTCAGAGGCTTACCAAAACTAAGGTTTACCAAGGATAAAGTTTGTGATGCCTGTCAATATGGTAAACAATCAAAAACATCTTTTCAAGCCAAAAAATGTTGTTTCCGCCCTCTTCAACTCCTTCATTTAGATCTTTTTGGCCCTACGAGAAATGCTAGCCCAGGTAGAAAATTTTATGCATTTGTCATTGTTGATGATTTCTCCAGATACACCTGGGTTCTTTTTCTAACTCATAAGGATGAAGCATTTGAAAAGTTCTTCAGTCTTGTTAAGCAGCTTTAAAATGAGAAGGAGTTGAAGCTTGTAAAAATTCGAAGTGATCATGGTGGTGAATTTGAAAAAGATTTTATTCCTTTTTGTATTCAAAATGGCATTTCACAGGCATCCGAGGTGAGGAACCTCGACTGACATACATTGGCACAAAACTCACCCCAGGCCGAAGAGAGGAATTGGTTACCTTCCTCTGTGAATATCGCGATGTATTGGCATTGAGTTACAACGAGAAGCCTGGGTTGGATCCCAATCTGGCAATTTGGTGGAATGGATGTGAGTGGCATTCTCACCATCCGGGGCGAGCTCAGTGAAGAAGGAGGCCTCGACAAAGTAAGACTCGACACATTCGAAGGGTGCCCTGGTTGCGGGGATTGTTATTGCTACCTCGTGTCCCATAGGACCGGCCACCAATTTTACACATTGGTGATACATTGAGGGGACAACGTTGTTAACAAGAATCCAAGGTCGTCTAAGTAGAAGTTGGAAGGAGGACTCACTGTCTATCACATGAAAAGTGGTGTCACGACAGACAGTTCCAACCATGAGGTCGACAGTGATGTGGCCGAGGGTGGACTGAGGACCTTGCCCGAAGCCAGTAATCTTGACGGGGTTACAGATGATCTTCCTTGGTGGTATGCTGGCTTGCTGCAGGGTGATGAGAGGCATGATGTTGATTGAGGTGCCACAGTCTACTAAGGTGCGACTAAAGCCTGTGTCTTTAACAGTTCATTCAAGGTATAACGGTCGGTTATGGTGTTCAATTGATGGTGAGTCCTCGTCCGAGAAAACGAATGCGGTAGAAGGGACATGTCTGAGTTCGGCTTGGGCAGGGAAGCATTCAGGACTGAGGCCTACGGTGACCTCGATCAGACAGTTTGAGAGGTAAGTTCGTGTCGTGGGTGAGAACCCCACTTCATCAAAAAAAGCTTTTAATCTTTGATATATGTCCGACTGAGGATGCTAGCTGAAGAGCAGAAGGTATACAAGGTGTGACCATAGGAGAGATCTCTGCAGGGGCTTCAGGGACTAAAGATTTGACGTGGTCAGTAACGGCCATGAGCACCTGATGTCCTCGATTGTTGTTGCCATGGTTCGGGTAAGGGTCCTTACGCACATCGTTGTTCTTCCGTAACTGTAGTTTGCCTGACGCGACCTTTCTTCCAAAGATAGTTCGTAGTGCGTTGTAATTTTGGAGAGGATGGCCTAGGGCATGATGGAAGGGACAGTAGTTGGGCCGGGTTCTTTCTTCGTCTGTGATGGGGATCTGCATAGGTGGCAATCTGAAGTTGCGGTCATTAACAACCCATTCTGTCAAGAGTTCTTTCACTGTGTTCAGATCGCATGGAAAGGCAGGGGGAGTCTCCTGTTGTCTTCGTTTGTCAGGGTGGTGGTCCCTATCCAAGAGCCGACGCTTGGAGCCAGCGTAGTTGATGATATTGTTATGGTTGGTGTTGTTGCTGTCGCGTTGAGCACTAGGTATGTTCGTGGAGGCCAGTAGTGCATTCTGCGTGCGAGTCTTCCACGGTTGACAGGGCCGACCATCTCGTAAGTACATCGCGCCACTTCCTTGAGGTGCCCCCAAGACTTCAACTGCAAGTTCTCAATGTGTACCCGGTAGATGTCGTTCATGTTCTTGATGCATATGGGGACCAATGTCTCGTCTTTGCTGAAATCTGTACACTCGAGGCACTTAAGGTGAAAACGGTGCACATATTTGGTTAAGTCTTCGTCGGGATTCTGGCGTATGCTGGCGATGTCCACTATGGTGACGCGTTTAGCTTCGTAGTGGAATTTGTCCAAGAATAGTTGGACCATTTCATCCCAAGAATGGACTGTTCCCGCGGGGATCTGATGATACCAAGTGTATGCCAAGCCCGTGAGGGACTTGTGAAACTCCCTCAGCTTCAAACTATCGCCCGGGCCATACTGTTCCAATGAGCTGACAAATCTTGTCAAGTGCTCACGGGCATTGCCTTCACGCCCGTTGAAGAGCACAAAAGTGGGTTGCTTGTATCTGAGCGGGTATGGTACAGTGGCCATCTCGTTGGCATACGGCGTGCAGTCTGTCAGTCGCATAACAAGCTGGTTGCAGACTACTGTGACAGCCAGCGGAGGAGTGCATTGAAGTCGGCCTTGGAGATATAATGAGGGAGCGGCTCCTCCTGGACAACTAGCAGCTGATGGCTGGCTAGGGCTCCACGAGCCCCCGAGCCCCCTGACGGTGCAACTGGGTAGGTTGGGGGAGCAGAAGGATGATACATGACAGGTTTTTCCATAGGCACATGTGCGGCAGCATGGGTGGTTGGGTGAGACATGTCCACCACTTGGCTGGTCGTTTGATGTTGCTCTGTTAGGTAGGGGTTAGGCTTCATTTCGATGGATTCATGAATTTTAGAAGAACTTCTAGCCGGTAGATGCTGTGGTGCAATAACAGGGGTGACTTGCTGCAGCACTAGCCCCAGATCTGGCTGCGATCTATGCGATGGCATCACGAGATGCAGCGTGCTAGCTATAGGCAGGGAGGATGTCGCGAGCCCCACCATCAGGGGTCTGGAAGGCCAAGGCGGTAGTGGTCGCGACACTGGGGTCTGGGCAGCGTTAGGGGACGGCCCAGGTCCTGTGGGCTGGACCGGTGGAATGACTTGCTGTGAGGCCATGGCATGCATGGATCTTTGCATTTCCTTCATGGCGATCATGAGAGTGTCCTACGCGTCTTGTATGCTAGCTATAGTAGGAGTGAATTACTGAATGGCCGTATTGGCTGCAACTTGCACGTCAGATATGGGGTGGCCTTGGGGACGCAGGGCACTAGTCCCCTCTTGCTCAACCGGGTGGTCCTCTTCTTGCACAGGATGGATAAGGCTCTGGCTAATAGCCCTCGTAATTCGTCGTTGCATAGGCATGATGCCTAAGTGCAGTAGAGTGCAACACGATTCTCACCTCCCCAGCGGAGTCACCAAAATGTTGATACGAAAAATGGGTTAGCTGCTACGTGGAGGTGCCACAAAGGATGCAGTCTGAGTCAGCTCCCAGGTAGACAAAGTAGGAGACAGCAAGGACGGAGTAAGGGTTGAGATCAAGGCTCCCCAGACAGGTCGCGAGGGCTGGCAGAGCCACGTAGGTAGGGCAACGACGAACAGGGTCGATGGTCTACAGTCTGAGGTAAGGATGCATCGTCGAGGGTCCAGTGACAAAAGTCCAAATGTGTTTCTCTCACTAGAATTCCAGAGAAAATGTCTTTTTAAAGAGAGAAAGTGAAAAGTCCAAATGAGAAAAAGATCCTTGAATAAGCCCCAAAGTCCACTATTTATAGGCAAAAATGTGCATGTGTCATAAGTTGACATGTGTCACCCCCTGGAACGACACGTCGCCAGGGGGTCCAAAGTACTAATTTTTTGTTGGACTATCGGTCCCCAAGTTCGTGTTGCCCTACCCTTGCAACAGCTCTCTGCCTGTCTGAGGAGACTGATAATGCCGCGATAGCATGGTCAGAGTAGCCCGTTGCCTCAGCCAGTAGTCCAAGCCCTTACTGAATCCCATTAGGTGCGTCAAGAGATGCGCAGAGAACCTGACAGCAGTAAGGGTTGCCCCTGTAGCCAACTGCCAGATGGACTAGGCGTGATGCCCTCCAAGGACCTGCTCTTGTCCCGGAGTGACCCGTGGGTCATTGCCCTGGTGGTGTCGATGATCAACAGCATTATGAGTAACATGAGTGGCCATGGTCGCCGCTTGGTGCTTAGAGTCTGTTGTGGGGAAGTCTTCGTGTCGGAGTTCCCTGCAAGTGTGATGTCAGTGGCTTTAAGGTTGTGCCGATGATGGCTTCAGGGTTGCGAGCCCATCCTTCTGCGAGGGCCAAAGCCCCTGGTGATTGAGCCGGCGATGGCGCTAAGCCCATGATGGTGCTAAGCTCATGCCACAGTTTGATTGAGCTGGCGATGGCACGAAGCCCGTCCTGCAGTTTGATTAAGCTAGCGATGGCGCTAAGCCCATGCAGTAATTTGATTGAGCCAGCGACTGTACGAAGCCCATCCCGTAGTTTGATTGAGTCGGCGATGGCGCTAAGCCCATGCTGCAGTTTGATTGAGCTGGCGACGGTAAGATGCCCATCCTGTAATTTGATTGAGCCGGCGACAGCACGAAGCCCGTCCCGTAATTTGATTGAGCTGGCGATGGCGCTAAGCTTGTGATGGCGCTAAGCCCATGTCACAGTTTGATTGAGCCGACGACGGCACGAAACCCGTTCTGCAATTTGATTAAGCCGGCGATGGCACTAAGCCCGTGATGGCGCTAAGCCCATGCCGTAGTTTGATTAAGCCGGCGACGGCACGAAGCCCATCCCGTAGTTTTGATTGAGCCGGTGATAGCGTTAAGCCCATGCCGCAGTTTGATTGAGCCGGCAACGGCACGATGCCCATCCCGCAGTTTGATTGAGCCGGCGACAGCACGAAGCCCGTCCCGCAATTTTGATTGAGTCGGCGATGGCACTAAGCCCATGCTGCAGTTTGATTGAGCTGGCAACGGCACGAAGCCCATCCCACAGTTTGATTGAGCTGGCGATGGCGCTAAGCCCATGCCGCAGTTTGATTGAGCCGACGACGGCACGAAGCCCGTCCCGTAGAGAGGGGTCCTTATGCTGGGGCATTACGAGCGGAGCCCCCAGAATACCGCACACTCTGGAGAGTGGGTCGAAGCATTTTCCATGTCCATGGCGGGGGCACATGGTGTGGTGAATAAGTGTGATGCCCGCAGACCTATAACATGGTTATGGCGCATGGGCAAGGCGACGACTGTCGCGGAGGTATACTTGGTGCCGGGCCACGTATCATAAGAATGGCGCAAGGGCACAGCGACGACTGTTGCCGAGCAATACTTGGTGCTGAGGCACGTATCATAAGCATGGCACAATGGCGCAGCGACGACTGTCGCCGAGCAATACTTGTGATAGTGTGCTGCCGTCGTGACGATTGTGCACGGTCAGTGATAAACATCAAGTGACCATTGGTGTTGAGTGCGCATTGTAGAGAGCGCAATGAGTGATATCAGGGATTTAGGAATGACCCTTGCAAGGCAAAAGGGTGGCCGACCCTCTTGCGGGGAAGGGGTGGCCGACCCCCTACAAGGGGAGGGTGGCCGACCCCCTTAGGAAAGGGATGGCCGACCCCCTTGAGGGGTCGATCCCTTTTCCAACGGTTTGACTGTGTTGATGTCGCTGCATTGGTGATGCCTGTGGATGCTCGAAAGGAGATGCACTTTGACCGGGTTATGGAATTGAATAATTGACCGTTGACTGGGTGATGTGTCGCGTGACGTGGCTCCCTTAGCCGGCCCCGGGGGTCTGACCAGGATAGGGTATGAACAATAGGTATATAGAATCATATTTTGCGCTATGTTAAGATAACACATCTCTCTGTGAGGAATTCGATAACAGTTTGGGCTTGTTGATTTAAGAAATCAGAGTGTGCAGTGAAACCGTAGAGGATACAATTTTCTATCCTTCTGCGAGGTGTAAGTGCTTATAAGAGTTGGTTACTCCACCCATGTTAGCTTCGTAGAGTGCAAGTCATGTGTGATCATCAATTAATATTTTAGTACGCCCTGAGCTTAAATATAAGCTTACCATCGTTAAGTAAGTTGTGCAAATGATAGAGTCTCTGGTATAGTATAAATATAATGCAATGAGAGCGGAGCGGTTTAAATTAACTAGTGGTGACCCAAAAAGTAAACAGGCCTTAATTTTGAGCAATATTCATGTATTAGTTGAGTACGAGAGCTTAAAACAATTTTGGGACAAAAATGTAATTTTGAAAACTATTGGGATCATTTTGTAATTTTGGAAAACTTTAGGGGCTGAATTGCAAATTTTGAAAGTTATGCATTATGTGTCAAATTTTAGAGGGATAAGCCTTATTATGATGCCACCTCCTACTTTTAAAAAGGTGAGTAATCAAACTTTATTTTTAATTAATGGGAAGTTAAACGAAAACAAAAGAAAAGACAAAAGAAATTGAATTCTAGAGAAAGAAGAACAGTAACTAAGAACAAAAAAAAAATAGAGAACAGAAAAGGAGCAAGAACAGAGGAAAAAAAAATGGGGCTCGGGGAACTGAAAATAGAGAAAGAGAGAGAGAATCGAAGATGTTCCTTTTAGGTAATCCCTCTACCTATTCTAAGTGGGATTTCAATTGTGTGTGTGTTTTAACATTATGAGTGTGTGTGTGGGTATGCTGCATGCATGTGTATTTTGCTGGGTAGGGGGGAGAGGGGGGCGCTTCAGGTACGAATTTATGGGGAATATTGGGGGAGTATGCGTGTATGGTTGTGGTGTGGAAGGTTGGTGGGTGTATGTGAGTGGTAGGGGTTACTGGTGGCGGGTGGAGGTCGGCAGAGAGGGGAAGAGAAAGGAGAAACCTTGTGCATTTACTGTGTGTGCGTGAGTGTGTAATATATGCATATGTGTGAATTTATGTGAATATGGGAGTGTATCAAGTGATGTAAGGTAGGAGGTTAGTATGGCTTCAATGTGTGCATGTGAATTGCCAAAGAACTGTGTGTTTGAGTGTGTAACCGTGTATGTTGGAGTTATACTGTGAGTATATGTATTCAGGTGCCCATATGTGTGTATAATTGTGTGTGTAAATTGTGTTAATCTGTGTGTTTTAAGTGTATTGGGGTGTTTAAGTAGTGTAATGACTTTTTAGTTATTTGAAGTGTGTTGGTAGTGAATTAGTGTATGTTCATAAAGTGTGCATGTGTGAAATGGGTATTATCTCAGCAGTGAAGAGGAAGAAATGAGAGTGTGTAGCTTAGGTGATATAGTAGGTGTTTTGATTTAAACAGTAACTGCTTTTGTCACTAAAGATTGGAAATTACTTAGGCAGCTTTTACAAGAATTTTTATAAGTAGTTAGGATCAAAATTTGACAAAGTCAAAAACAGTAACCCCAATTATTTATACGAGATGTACATTGTGAAATTTTTGGGATTTTTTTGTGTCCGCTAAGGATGCTAAATTAGAGTATTGATTAAAAGAAATTCCTAATTTATTTGTCATACTAACATGCATGGAGAGATAAGTGGAGTATGAGGTGGCATGGGAAATGCTTACCCTGGACAGCTGTTGGATGGAGAATAGAAGAAAATGAAGAAGGGATCACGGGATGACTTCAACTGAGAAGTCATAGAGAAAAGAATTAGGAAGAGGACCCAAAACATAGAGATGGATTTGGAGATAAATTGAGGAAGATAGGGACTGCCAAAGTTAGGATAAAACCCAACCTGCAGTGTGCGGAGCTGTGCGACATGGCTGATTGAGAGAGACTTTGAGGAAAATCCAGAACTAATGTCGTGAAAAGGCAAACAGCGAAGTTGTAGAAGGGGAAGCAAGGAAGAGATTCCAACAAACAGAAGGTATTTATGCCAAGAAACGAAGAAGTTACAGGTCTCCAAAGTGAGGTAAAAATCAGCTATACTTGTATGTGTTCTTGGTGTTTTGGTAGGTGTTCTTGATGGAGATTAGGGCTGAATTGATTGTGTTATGTTATGATTTCATGTTCAATGAAATTGTGGAGTTAGATAAGTGGAAATAAAGTGAGATCAAATTGGTTTAAATTCTTATATTTGTGTTGGAATATCGGTTGAGCTTATGAACCAGTACTTCTTGTTGACTTGTGCTGTTAAGGACTTAAGGTAGAATGAATTCCCTTAGTCCGCCAGACAATGAGTCCGGAAGCGTTGTTGAGGACTTTCGATCAAAGATACTCTCTAAGTCCGCTCCTTGATGAAAAAAAACGGTTCCCTAATCTGGACAAAACTGAGATGAACACCCCTTATGAAGGGGCATCATTAAGTGGAGGGCCAGTGAAGGGAAGTAACTGGCAGTCAGTGAAAAAGTGAGTAACTGACAAAAAGAGGATGAAGCGCGCTAGAGTCTGTCGTGTCGTGTCGAGTCAAGCATGCATCTAAATTGATTTTAGTTGATGTTGCTGAATTTATTATCTCGTTATTCTCATGATGTTTATGCTTTAGTATCTCTTTTGCATTGCACTTGCATAGTCCATGAGTCTGTCCAAGTGGAAATGATGATGTTCTGTTGGGCTTGAGCCACTCAGTCTGAACAAAGGTGATGCAGGAAGAGGGTTGTAAATGTTCGTTCTTGGCATTCTTAAATTCATTGCCTTCGTTGAAAATTCATGATCGATTCTCCCATAAATTCGAGAGGATTGTGCGTTATACTCCTCGTATTATCCTTACTTGGCGATTTGCACTCATTCCTTATCTGATGTGTTTTTCAGGTACTATGTTTGAACAAGGTGAGACCTCGGGAAAAGGTAAAGAAAAATTATGCTGAGGTCCTGTGAGGAAAATATGTATATCGCCAAGCTGATGTAAATTTGGGCGTACATATTAAGTTGTGTTATATTATGCAGTTTTCGCTGCGACACGATGTGTCCTATTAAGAAAATTTTTTGTAAGGACGGGTTGTAATGTTTCTTCATGATCTTAAGGTTGTAGTTGCTCTGTGTTATATTTAAGGCTGTAACGTTGACAGGATTGACATCTCAGCTCCGGTGACGTCACTCGGGCTGGGGGTGTCACAACCGTTGGCGGTCAGTGGCCACCTCTGGCGACCACCACCGGCAGCCACTAGCCATCGTCAGCCACCACCACGCCCCACCACCGCGACAAAAAAAACTCAAAATAAAAAATGGGTTATCAAACACCTAAAAAAAACTCAAAATAAAAACTGGATTATCAAACTCCCACTTGTTTTTGTAAAAAAATAAAAATTAAGCTGCTCTTTAATTTTATTTTTTATTTTTTAAAAAACTGAAAACAAAAAAAAGTGTACGTTGTCAAACAGAGCCAAGCAAAAGATATGACCTTGTGGATCCTAGAACTCACATGCCACCCTCAAGATATCATCACAGATACGCACCAAATTTAAACTCATGATGGCTTTAAGACACAAGCACCCTTCAAGATGAACTAATTCCACCTTGTTGAAAAACCATGCCAAATAGCAAAATTAAGCTTCAAATTTTGGTGATCCTCACTGTTGCAGCTAAAAACTGGATCGGGAACCACACCAGAAACCAGGCCTGCAAAAGAGAACACGAAGTGACCGCCGGGTGGGGTTCCGGCGGGGGAACGCTCCGATGCTTAAGTCAGAGATGGCTAACAATGTAGAACTCTGAAGGAGCAATAAGACACAATGTGTGATTGTGTGTGAACTTATGTTTACCTGAGGGGCTTGACCCCTTCATATAGTGGTAGAAGGAGGAGTCCTAGTAGGACTGGGCTTTGACTAACTCTAATCAGAATCTAATTAGGATCCTAGAGGATCTCATGTCAATCTGAACTGATAGAGTCAGGGCCTCTTTAGGATTCTGCCCGGTGATTGATACGGTAAATGCCATATTAGTAATGAGCCAGTATGGGTTACGTGTCATAACTGTCACGTGTCGTCCGTAGATTGGAGGGATATTTTTAGCTATATCATATGCCCCCTGCTTTTACCAGCATTTACTGAAGCGAGTGGAAGCACACTTTTCCCACTGGTGACAGCGAAATATGCCAAAATCAGGATTGAATCTGTTTGCCCCCATTTCAAATATTTGACGAGTTCTCTGCTCGGACAGGGTTCTGTTCGGACAGAGTTCTGCTCGGATGGAATTCTGCTCGGGCATGAATCTGTTCGGACATGATTCTGCTCGGACATGGTTCTGTTCGGACAGAGTTCTGCTTGGATGGAATTCTGCTCGGACAGAGTTTTGTTCGACATTTGTCACTCTGCTCGGGCAGATTGCTCAGACTAGATTCTGTTCGGACATAATTCTGCTCGGCCGTTGTCACTCTGCACGGGCAGAGTGTTCGGATGGGATTCTGTTCGAACAGAATTCTACTCGGCCGTTGTCACTCTGCTCGAGCAGAGTGTTCGGACAGAATTCTGCTCGGCCATTGTCACTCTGCTCGGGCAGAGTGTTCAGACGGGATTCGGTTCAGACGTTGTCACTCTGCTCGGGCAGAGTGTTCGGACGGGATTCTGCTCTGACAGAATTCTGCTCGGCCATTGTCACTCTGCTCGGGGAGATTGTTCGGACGGGATTTTGCTCGGCCTTTGTCACTGTGCTCGGGCAGAGTGTTTGGACACGATCCTGCTCGGACAGGATTCTGTTCGTCTTTTGTCACTCTGCTCGGGCAGAGTGTTTGGACAGGATTCTGCTCGGACAGAATTCTGCTCGGCCATTGTCACTCTACTGGGGCAGAGTGTTCGGACGGGATTCTATTAGGACAGAATTCTGCTCAGACGTTGTCACTCTGCTGGGGCAGAGTGTTTGGATGGGATTCTGCTCAGACAGGATTCTATTCGGCTACGGTCGGTCACTCTGTTCGGGCAGAGTGTTTGGACACGATCCTGCTCGGACAGGATTATGTTCGTCTTTTGTCACTCTGCTCAGGCAGAGTGTTCGGACGGGATTCTGCTCGGACAGAATTCTGCTCGGCCATTGTCACTCTGCTGGGGCAGAGTGTTCGGACGGGATTCTGTTCGGACAGAATTCTGCTCGGATAGGATTATGTTCGTCTACGGTCACTCTGTTCGGGCAGAGTGTTCGGACACGATTCTGCTAAGGCAGGATTCGGTCGGCCAATACCTTGGTTCCCTCCACGTGTCTCCTTCTCCATTAATGTCTTTGAGCGGGAATTAAGAATTTCAAGTTTCTCTACTCTTCAGCTTGTGACACGTGTGTGGTAGATGAACCGTTGCGATTCCCCAGAAACAATTTCTTCGAGGTTTTCTCTATAAAAGGAGATCTCCATTTCATTTTCACCTCACTCGAATCATTTGGAAGCATTCTTCACTTCAAGTAAGCCTCTCTTCATCTCCTCTTTCTGTTCAGCATTTCAAGTTTTCGTAGTTTGTTTAGAAGACATGTCCGAGTCCTCAGTCTCGGTTTCATCTCCTGAAGAGGATATAGTCATTAGCAGTAGTTCATCATCAAGATCAGGTCGAGTTTCAACTTCAAGTAGTGAAGTTGGGACTTCAAATCCACAGCTTCTCTGACCTTTATCCTTAGAACCACTACGCGCTTCATCTTCTCAACCTCTCCAGCCTTCAACTTCCCAACGATCCCCATCTTTGCCTGCCAAGAATGCCTTAGGCGACATTAAGGATCAAGCCGAAGATGAGGCTAATCCTAGGCCTTGGTATACGGCAGACGAGAAGTCTAATAAAATGTCTACCGAAGATTTGGTGGAATTGCTCCGGGAATATCCTCTTCCCGTAGGCTGGTATGCTTGTCTTCCTGGCTTGCAAGAACCAGCCAACTATGGAACGAAGTATGAAACTGGGATATACGAAGAGCAAGTGAGATCTGGATACAGACTTCCTCTTCACCCTTTTGCTCTTCGTTTCTTCGAGCATTACCGCATGGCCCCAGGTCAGCTTGTTCCCAATGGCTGGAGGAAGCTTGTCGGGCTCATTTATCTGGTTCAGACTTCAGGCTACAAACCAAATACAAAGATTTTATGAGAGTATTCTTTGAAATCTGTTTCGTCAAGGGAGTTGCCAATTGTCCAGGATGGTACTATATTCACAGTAGGCAACGACTTCTGAAAGGGGGACCAAAGTCGAATAAAGGTTGGCACTCCAGATACTTCTTTGTTGGCCGTTCTGATAAAGGGAAGCTTCCGTTTGACAGAGAGTGGAATCCTTACTGTAAGGATTTTGAGAACCCTGGCAAGCCTGCCCCAACAACCTTACCAAACACATTCTTAGCCACATCAAACTTCGGGGCGGACTTTCCATTGATGAACCCTTATCAGAGCAACAACTAGAATGGGCGAGGATCATTCCTTGCACTCTTGTTCCAGCTGGAGCTGTAACCCCTCCTCCTGCGCCTACTATCTCTAGCACATTTCCTGTTGAGAGCGCGTCTCTAGGTGTGCTTTAAATAGGCTTTTGGTTTCAGTCTTTGTTTCAATGTGTATTCTTGTATTGATTGCCAACTCCTTTGCAGAAATGGCCAGCAGAAGTGGAAAAACACCGCAAAGAGGTTTTCTTGGTGTCTTGCAGAAAGCCAAAGGGAAGAGGAGAGAAAAGCAGTCAAGTGCAGAGTTGCCCCCTGCTCCAAAGAAGACAAGGGTTATCCCTCCCGACCACTCTCCGCAGATCGTGAAGAAGGTGTCCGTCGAAGAGGATCCCATCTTTTGTCCCAGATGGACTCTCCGTTCCACTGATGTTGGGATGCCAGATAGTCAGATTTCAGAGCAACACCTTGTCACGGAGTTCTCCCTCGGGACAAGGAAATATTTCAGAACCAAACTCACGAGACCTTTGCATGTTCCTTTGCTCAGGCTGTGTATACGGTGAGATTCTTTTTTCTAGTCTTCTCTTGTATTTATTTTCGAACTCCATTTTGCTGATCATCCCAATATTTATCGCAGATGTATGCCAGTGGGTCTGAAATGCTTTCTCGCTTTGAGATGGCAAGGCAGGTGGCTGCTGAGGAAGCTCAGCAGAAGAGGGATGCCATTAAGGAGGCGCAAGAAGCTACTCATCGTGCCGAAGAGCTGAGTAATCGAGAGGAAGATTATCTGGCTAAGATTACGACTCTGGAGAAGAGGCTGGAGCGAATAAAGAGGAAGACGGCAGAAGAGGTAACCAAAGCTCGAGACTAAGGCATCCACGACTTCTTGGATGGAAATGCGGGGGATGAATGGCTAAAGAAGCAGACCGAAGATGGCCTTGAAATCTATGATCTTGGTTTTACCAAGGCCAAGGAGATGCTTGCTGAGCGCTTTCCTGACATCCCCTTGGAGGATTTCGTTCTGCCTGCGGTGGCATCTCCATCTAGAGAGACTGCTATGCCTTAAGAGGCGGGGGATGCCGCAGCTTCTCATCCTCCGGGGGAAGGTCCGTCTGGTGATGCACCCGAGCCCTAGATTTTAGCCCTTGTATCTGGGCTTTGTTGTTTATCTAGACAGAGAATTTTAATGCCCTTTCAAGGGCTTTATTGTAAAACTCTTTATCTTTTATTTCATGTTGATCCTTTACTATGTGTTTCTTATGGTTTGTGTTTACCATTCACACAGTATCAAAAATGTTTACTTTGACTCAAACCATTTATTCGTCACTTAAAGAGTTGGCAAAGAAGTCGAGCACCCTCGCTCGGCCTAAACTTCGAAGAAGTTAAAAGCTTTGTTGGAGTGACGATGCCCCCATTAACTTTTGTTTCTTCACGGACTTAGATCTGTAGCTAATCCGTTTGGCCTTCTCTTGTATTTTATACAACCCAAGAGTTATATACTCTACTCAGACGGAGTGTTCGGTCATCACTCTGTTCGGACAGAATGCTTTGGCTAAATTGATCACTCTGTTCGAGCAGATTGATTTTGGCTATACTGATCACTCTGTTCGGGCAGAGTGTTCGACCATCATTCTGTTCGGGCAGATTGATTTTGGCTAAACTGATCACTCTGTTCGGGCAGGGTGTTCGGCCATCACTCTGTTCGGACAGAATATCTTGGCTAAATTGAGCACTCTGTTCAGGCAGGGTGTTCGGCCATCACTCTGTTCAGATATAATGTTTTGGCTATACTGATCACTCTATTCGGGCAGAGCGTTCGACCATCATTCTGTTCGGGCAGATTGATTTTGGCTAAACTGATCACTCTGTTCGGGTAGGGTATTCGGCCATCACTTTGTTCGGACAGAATGTCTTGGCTAAATTGAACACTCTGTTTGGGTAGGGTGTTTGGCCATCACTCTGTTCGGACAGAATGTCTTGTATAAATTGAGCACTCTGTTCAGGCAGGGTGTTCGGCCATCACTCTGTTCGGACAGAATGTTTTGGCTAAGCTTCCATCACAACAATGTTGAGAAACATAACTTTATTGCTCGAGAAAAAAGTTTACATTGGATTGCTGGACAACCCATTTATTCCCAAAAATCTGCTTAAGACCACTTGGAGTTCTGACAAGGTCTGAGCCCCTTATCCCCCAAAGAAGGAAGTGTTTTGGCTCAGGCCAAGACATTACTGGTAATATCTTTTCAAGTTCTCAGCATTCCAAGTACAAGGAATAGACTCTCCTGAAAGTGTGCCGAGTGCATAGGCACCCGTCTTGAGCACCTTTATCACACGGTAGGGTCCTTCCCAATTTGGAGATAACTTTCCCGTTGCTGCCTTTGGATTTGAGACTTCCAATTTGCGAAGGACTAAATCTCCCTCGTTAAACTACTTGGATCGGGCTTTCTAATTGTAATATCGTGCGACTCGTTGTTTAACGTTAACGGATCGTACATGGGCTTGAGTTCAGGCCTCTTCCACTAAATCAAGATTTGCGCGGAGTCCAACATCATTGTTTAATTCGTTGAAATGCAAGGCTCGTATTGTTGGGACTCCGATCTCAACTGGCAACATCGCTTCGGTACCATAGCAGAGCGAGAAAGGCGTTTCTCCTGTGACCGAATGTGGAGTTGTTCGATAGGCCCACAACACTTTGGAGAGTTCATCCACCCATGCGCCTTTAGCTTCATTTAGCTTCTTCTTCAATCCTTGTAAGATGCTTCGATTCATGTTTTCAATCTGACCATTGGATTGTGGATGAGCTACTGAAGTGAACCTCAAATCGATCGAAAGGTTCGAACAAAAGGTTCAAAAATTGTTGTTGTCAAACTGTTTGCCGTTATCAACGACCAAAGCTCTTGGCACTCCAAAACGGCAGACGATGTTTTTCCAAAAGAAGTCTTCACACTTGGCTAAAGTAATGGCTGCCAGAGATTCTGCTTCGGTCCATTTGGTGAAGTAGTCTATTGCTACAATCACAAACTGTCGTTGCCCCGACGCCATGGGAAAAGGTCCTAGTAGATCCATTCCCCATACAGCAAAGGGGATGGGGGAAACAATTGAAGTTAATGGAGCAACTGGTTTATGGGAAAGTGGTGCAAACTTCTGACGTTGGTCGCATCTTCGGGTGAATTCGATGGCGTCTTTCTGCATCGTAGGCCAGTAATATCCTTGCCTTAAGATTTTCTGCGCCAACATCCTTCCCCCAAGATGTTGACCGCATATCCCTTCATGTACTTCTTGTAATGCGTATAGGGATTCTGATGGGCGTAGACATCTGAGGTAAGGAAGGCTGAATGATTTCTTGTATAGAGTACCTTCAACTAAAGCATACCTAGCAGTTTTGACGCGAAGGTTCCTCGCCTCATGTCTTTCACTTGGTAATTTGCCCATGGACAGGTATTTGATGATCCTGTCCATCCAACAGGGTTCTTGATCTATGATTTCAATCTCATCATGAGAACTGATACTGCGATCGTTGAGGAATTAAAGGTATACTGGGCGTCGGGCCTCCGTTTCTTCAGCGGAAGCTAGTCTTGATAATGTATCTGCTTGAGTATTCTGGTCTCGGGGGATTTGGTGAATGGTGAAGTTGAGAAACTTCACAACTGAAGTTTTAACTAAGTTGAGATATTGAGCCATTCTTTCGTCTCTGGCCTCATAATCTCCCAAGACATGATTGACCACCAGTTGGGAATCGCTGTGAAGGGGAGTCCACCTTTAAGGCATGTGCTAGCCTTATTCCCTCGAGAAGAGCCTCATATTCGGCTTCATTATTTGAGGCTTCAAACCTAAAACGAAGTGCGTACTCAATAGTAAAACCTTCTGGACTTATAAGAATAATCTCGGCTCCACTATTGCCAACAGCTGAAGAACCGTCTACATAAAGATTCCAAGGATCTGTAACTGCAGAGATCACCAATTGAGGTGGGTCTTCGAGTAACGTGCACTTGAAAATAAAGTCCGCTAGGTCTTGAGCTTTAACTGCAGTGAGAGGTTTATACTGGAGATCGAATTCTCCCAACTCGACGGACCAGTTTACCGATCTTCCTGATGCCTCAGGGCTCATCAATACCTTTCTGAGTGGTTGGTCTGTCAGAACGACAATGGTATGAGACTGAAAATATGGTGGAAGACGCCTAGCTGATATGATAAGGGCTAGGGCAATCTTGTCGATCTTCGGATATCTTGTCTCCACATCTTGTAAGACCTTGCTGACATAATAGATGGGTTTCTGGACCCCATCTTTCTCTCTGATCAAAACAGCGCTGACGGCAACTTCGGTGACAGAGAGGTATATCAATAAGTCTTCTCCCGGGGATGGTTTCGAAAGTAAGGGCGGAGAACTCAAGTGTGTTTTCAGCTCTTCAAACGATTTCTGACAATCATCCGTCCAAACAAAATTCTTTGCTTTTCTGATGGCTTTAAAGAATGGCGAGCATCGTTCAGCTGATCATGCCATGAACCTTCCCAAAGCTGCAACCCTTCCTGTTAACTCTTGCACTTGTTTGACGGTTTTTGGAGGCGTCATGGCTTGAATGGCTTTTATCTTTTCTGGGTTTGCTTCAATTCCTCGTTGAGAAACAATAAACCCCAAGAATTTTCCTGATTCAACTCCGAAAGTGCATTTGAGCGGGTTCAGCTTCATTCTATACTTTCGAAGGATGTCGAAAGTTTCTCTCAAGTCTTCCACATGGAATTCAGACTTTACACTCTTTACGAGCATATCGTCAACATAGACCTCCATGTTCTTTCCGACCAGGTCTCGAAAGATCATGTTCACCAGGCGCTGGTAGGTTGCCCCTGCGTTCTTGAGTCCAAAGGGCATTACTTTATAACAATATAACCCTCTTTCTGTGATAAACAAAGTTTTTGGGACATCGTCTTCGTGCATCATGATCTGGTTATAACCAGAATATGCATCCATGAAACTAAGCAATTCGTGACCCGAAGTAGCGTCGATCAGAAGGTCGATTCTTGGGATTATTCTGTTATTATGACCGGGAAGTAGAGATGTTATTAAAAAAATTTCAATCATGATACCACGTAGAAAATGAATCCCAAACTGTCTAAAGTTTTACCATATTTATCGAGAAATATAGGCCGGTACAGGAGTGTATCAGCATGTAGTACTGACCGATATTGATGCCCCTAGTGTATCGGCTAGTACACCTTGGGCCAGAAGTTTTGCATGGTTTTACTTTATGGTCTGGCCTATTCTTGCACATGTTCAATCTCAATTCTTAAACTCCAATATGTGTTCTCGTACTCCATCGCTTTTATGCACGTCACTTTCACAGTGACATTTTCGTATTGCATTAGAATTAAATTGCGTAGAACCAAAATTTTAACTGTTCAATAAAAGACTAGCCTTGGGAGTCTACTTCCTACCCTAGTCTTGTTCAAGATTGGCTCGTTATACTTCAAGCTCGAGCTCGTCAATCTCCTCCTCAAAGTTTAAGTCCTCTCTTCTGAACTCGTCAATCTCCTAGAGCTCGTCGTCATCACAATGGTGGGGGTGCCTGGACTTGCCTCGTGGATCTGTATATCTTTCAGCTTATGAGGCAGGCAGACGTGCTCTTCTTCTTCCTCGAACTTCGGTATACTCTCCTACATCTTTCTTGATGTCAAGGCTTTGCCTTTGCTCACTCCTCATGGCTCTGTTGTTGCCCTTGGCTCATTACACAGTAAAGTAGGACCCATAGAGACCCGAGTCACATCCTCCCACCACCGAATCTGCGTGCAATCACATTGGGGATCATCTTATACCCCCGAAGCTTCTTGGCGGGAACCTACAAAATAATGCAAAAATTAGAATTGAGTAATGAAAAAAAAGCAAATATAATGAAAAGGGAGAGGTGTACCTTCTTTGAGTGTTCCAGAGACTGAAGCTTGAAATCCTCCTCTGACGACTTCAGTTTTGGTTTCGATATCACCCCAAAACCACCATCTGGTTGTAGTACGCTCACCATCCAAATGCGACAAGGGAATGCCTTGAGTGTCTTACTCATTGCCATCATCATCATTCCCTCCGTCCAGTGTCGGGTCATGTATGAAATGACCCATTGTCAAAGAAGGGACCAACTCTGTCTTGGTGCAAATCGTGTATGCCCTCGGGTCGTTATTCTTGAAGTAGGTTGATGATGCATACCCCCCCTCATCACATCAGCTCGTCTCAGGTCTGGGTCCAAAGCCTCTGGGATAGATATCTCTGCAGGTGAATCACACGAAAGGGTTCTACTCGCGAGTGATGATGCGGCAACACTCTCTCCCCCAGAAGGAACTGTTGGTTGGAAAACCAATAGCCCGAGGCTCCACATCAGCCTCAGCTCCTACAGGTAATGGACCTCTAAGTGCTATTTCTCAAGTGACTCATGTGCTAGGACATGTGTTAGCTGTAATGTGATTTGAGTTAAAGAAAAAGCTCGCCAAGATGCGAGTATTAAGTAATTATGGGCTGTAGAATATAGTTATTCATACACTCTCGGTAGACCTCGCATGACGAAAAGTATCAAAGATACAAAGGGGGAAATCTCGAAGAGCATAGAGGGAAGTACTTTGCATTCATGGACATTCCCACTTATGGAAAGTTTGATAAGAGAGAGAAATATAGGTAACACAAAGGGGAGGAAGAGAGTGGGTGAGAAAGATGAGAAGATAAAGGTGGGAGAGCTGCTTCGGTGTGTGCAATTTGTAAGAAAAAATGAGAGAAAGTGTAAGGAAATGAGAGAACGATTTCTGCTAAAAGGATTCCAACCAATGACAACTATACATGGTAAACAGTGACCGGCTACAATTTATAGTCTCTTTGCGAGTTTCTTTTTAGGAGAGAAAAAAAAAAAGGAAAGTGATTCCTTACCTCCTTTTTCTCTGGTTTAAGGAGAGAAAATAGAGGAAATTTGGGCTTTTTTTTTTTTCTCTAAATCTTTGCTCCCAAAACTGGGAAGAAACTGAGGAAAAGGAAACTATCATAAGTGATATTATAATAATGTCCACGTTACCTTTGAGATAATGAAGACTAAATTTTCAATAATTTTTAGGTTTTAGGTTTCCTTACAAGAACTTTCCATTATACATGCATACAAACTATTGTTTAACATGTTACAATTGACTCATGATCGATTGTTTTGCTTTTTATGTGACCTTAATTAGATTTGGATGTTAGGATGTTTGTAGTCTACATTTGGATAGTTTTTTTTTCCATTGTGACAATAACCGGTGATGTAAGACTCATTACGTTAGTATGGTATGAACTTTATATGATGTCACTAATGACTAATTTGTTTTCCCATTAGATTTATGTTCTTTTTTAGGATCATACTCTTGCTTAGAATTATGAGAATATAGTCTAGGGGTATATACGTAATCGAGTGTCTCTTTTTTTGTGCTGAACGCACAAACAAGAGAAATGAATGATACTTTCTCTTATCTTTTAAACAAAGGAAAATTGTCTTCTCTTCTTTTCCTTTCTCTTCTCTTCCCTTCTCTTCCTTCTCTCATCTCAAAACTAGACAAACATCTTTCCTGATAAAAGCTTCTTAGAAACATCAAATACTAGCTATAACTTGCCTCGTGTGAAAGCCAAATTACCATGGTTAAATCCCTCTAGCAAATCATTTCCTTTCATATACTTACACTTAGCAACACTTGATTATCTCACCCTTCTTATCCGGTTAACCCGCTCTCTCTCTCTCTCTCTCTCTCTCTCTCTCCTTCCCTTTCCTTCCCTCTCCCTCCCTCCCTCCCTCCCTCCCCGCATGTATTCCAAAATTTAGCAGTCCCATTTACTCGTGTATCCACCATGCTCTAATTTCAAATGCCATTAGATACTTCGCCAGATATCCAATTGAGCCGATTCAAATTACTTTGGACTCATCTTGTCGAACTCTTAATTTGACTATACTCGAGGCAACATTTGTAAAGTATAATTTCACCATTTTGTCCTTGGTTAACGTCTAACGCCTCATTTAGTGTGCCGAATAAAAAAATTATGAAACACCCTTTGTTTTACATAAGCAACTAATGCAACACAGTTATAACAACAAAACCGTACCTCAACACATGCTGGATTAATAACACAATCAACTAACCAGCTCCCCCTCCGTGTCCTTTTCTCATCATGCTCATCCTCGATATGCATGGCCTCCTTCCACTTGCACGAGGCCATATATATAGTAGCCATAGTTTGGTTTCTTATTATCTACATGAATGGAATTTAATCTGCATATGATACAGAGAAAATACGGCTTGAAATATATTAAGTCTAGGTCTCCAAAGTCAATGCTTCGAAAGCTGTCAAGGCAAAAATGTGGTCGTAACACACACACAGAGATCAATATCGATAGGGGGTGGCCCTTGCATCCAAATAATGGCGAGCGTAAAACGCTCAGGCACTTTCCTAGGAGATTCATATACATGAATGCATCATAAAAGAGGATATCACCTAAGCTTCCACTATAAACTAACACTTTTTTATGTCAAGGAAATCAATTTGTAAAGTTATGACGATAACGACATCTTGCCCGTGTTATACACCCTTGAAATCGAAGTCATTAGAAGACAATGAACTTTGAACACTTTAAATGGCCTTCGGTGGGATTCACCAAGTGGGCGTGGGCTTTGCGAGAACCTTGGGAGACTCCGCTAGAAAGAAGGCCACGAGAAATCGTATTGATGATCGAAGCGTCCTTAGGGGGATTATTTTGGTATCTCAGCGTTCTCATTAATCCACGGTCCTTGATTAGAGTGAGTAGGCTGGTCGCCAGCAAAATCTTTTAGATAGCCGTGTACGATGAGGCTTTCGAATTTTTTATTGAGCACATTACAATCTTCCTTAGATGACCATGGTCCTTGTGGAAGTGGCAATAATGCTACCAGTCTCGTAAATTGAGGGAGAACGCATTGGACCTGGCCAATAGAGGATGTTCTGGTTTCTTATGTTGTTAAGAATATCCTCATGAGAAGCACTAAGAGGAGTGAGCTTTTGCTATGGATCTGAAAGCTTTGGTTTTCTTAAGCCTCCGTCTCTTATTGTCATTATCACCCAAGGCTACGTGTCAAAGCGGTCGATGCACTTTTTCCCAAAATATGCTTCTTCATTCACGAGATTCACATCATCCTCGGCTTGGAGATATTTTTCGATGCGGTCAAGGATTATTAAATTGGATTTGCAGAGCACAAAACAACAAATAAACTGACAACTATAATTTGTTAAATTGGATCCGATGAAGGATCCCCAATGCCTAAAAAATATTTTACGCGTGAAGAAAAAGACGAGATAGCTAAGACGTGTATGCAGAGCAATAAGAGTTTAGTTTTATGAGGATTTATACACAAAGGAGCTTAAGGAGGTCACCTCCGTCTAGTACCGTAATGGTAGTTACCATACGGGTTACATCACTTGACAAACGCAAATCAGTGCCAGATTCTATAGGTCTTTCCAATAAGAACCCGAATACGTAGCCAGTTGTGACTAGAATGTGTGACATGTGGCAACAGCTAATTAGCGGTGTATATTATCCCTCTCAAACGACAAAAACAAAACACCTAGCGTAGGTTGCCATATCGGAATTCCATAGGAAACAATGCCAACTTACCTATGAACAAAATGTATGCAGTTAACAATGGCATAGTCGCTTTTGACTTGCGTTTCTATATATAATCAAAGTTGCACAATTTTGACAAACAAGCCTGTCACATACTTGCATCTGTATACATTTTTTTCCCTCCATTTCCTCTTCACCCTCGTATGTAGGCCGCGATACAGGTAATAATGGAATCTAACTTAAATTGAACTCATGGCACACGTTCCAGCACTCGCTGCAATGCCTTCTTAATTCCTTCTTGATCAAGTGAAGTGGTCAGTTGTATTTCCTGAACCTGAGTTTAAAGGAACATTTTCAGCTACTTTGGCAGGGGACAGTTTGGGGTTGGGGGGGGGGGGGGGGGGGATAGGGGGACATACCTGTCTCCCTGCTCGAGCAAGGAGAGTGAATTTTTCTCCAATTGAAGGTGCCTGTAATTAAGCAAAAGACGGAATTCAGATAATATCATAAATCGCCAATTCAAAGCGCACTGGATTAAGCAGCTCACATTTGAAAGCCAAAGCTGCAGATCTTGTGAAACCACCCGTTTCTCAAACCCTTGTCTAGTGATTCTTATATGAGTTATACTGGACCAAGAAAGTATATGATAGTTAGATACATGTTACAGCAAGTGCATAAAGTACCCCTAGGACAGCTGTCAGTAACTTTATATATACCAAATTTGAATGTCTCACTACTTTATAGATACCAATTTTTCGATTCGAAATTTTTCCTCTGAAGGACTGAATAAGATGAATCAACTTGAACCGGGAGGATAATGCCTTACTCCATCAGGAGATGAGCAAATGCTTCCCTCTCCTCCTCACCATCAAGTCGAAAACAATTCAAAACAAAAAAAATTAAACTTACTACCACTGCATAGATCTGCTAACATAACAAGCACATTTTCTCAAAATTTGATTACCTAAGCAAGTACTTCAAATTTACTTCCAGCTTTTCTTAACAATTACCATTAAACTAAAAGTGGATTACTTTATACATGGGAACCCTTGCTTCGTTTTGCAACTATTTTTCCCTGTTCTAGAATCTACATATTTTTTTCTGAAAATGAAAAAAGCCATTTAACAGATTAACTTAGAGAATCAAGTGACTCCAGATCCGCAAGGAACTAAGTAATGCATTGGTGTCAAACACTAATTAGTGCTCGTAGTTACTAGTGAGGAACACTGATTAGATATACACGAGTAACTAAGGACGTGGAGGAAAGGAGAAGTGATAATGTTTAAGCTCAATGAATTCTTGGTGGACATTACGATCAAGACAAGGAATTCAATTTTAACGCAGTTAACTAGCAAGATAGCTGCAGAGCTAGAAACAAGTCAGGGGGGCTGTTCTGTCAATTTAAGTGACAAGCAGGCCCTGCGCCTATTAAAGAACACTAGTGAAGGACAAAGGAAATAACTATCAAGTTGAGTTAGTAGAACTTGATCTATCGATTATATATGATGCACAAATCCTGGATTATTTTGGCAATAAGGATAAGTAAACGAAGTAGGTTGTTATATACTTGGAGCATTATGTGAGAATTAAATATCCAAAAGGTATAGCAGTCTTGGTAGATAAGAAACGTGCTCAACAGATTTTGTAACTAAAGTTAATAGGTTATGACGGATGAATTGAAAGATGAGAAGAGAGACAAACAGTTAATAGGTTATGACGGGTGTCTAAGTTAGCGAAGTAATGCATTAGGAGAAGAAGGAGCCAAGACATATAAAGAGTTCACGCATGATAAAGGGGAAGACTCGGATGTAACTGAGGCTTGACTTCATACATAGCTGAACAAAGAAGAAACTTAAATGCGAGTTGACAAAGGATCATACCCACGAAAGATGACTCACTGGCTTTATAGAATGATGAGAAAAACGACCAGTGTACGAGGTTCGTACCCCTACAGTTTTGGGAGGATAAGCGGTACATAACCTTAACCTCCTCAATTTGGAGCTCGGACCTCCGCGGCACAATGGTTATTGACTTATTGTTGTGCCTAGGCTTCCTAGAACAACACAAATCTTCTGTTTAAGAGGAAAAAGATTAAAAAAAAAGGCCGAAGATGGGTAGGGGAAAAAAAAAGACGTTGAGGAGACTCATGCAATGGACAGTAGTTTTTTTTCTTTTGTCCTCTTAAGATGGAGACAGCAACAATCCCGATAAACCAAAAGCCCAGATCAAGTTCTAGAGTACGTGTACTGGAAAATGTGGACAACGATATTGGAATATAATCTAAGAAAATTTAAAGGTATTTACCCACTGAAGTTTTCTTTTCACTTCTTGGAATTCTAATTGATATTCTTATGGCTAAAGTTGAATCATCATAATGATGCCTATTCACTTGACATAGACGGATCCTTTGTAAATGATTTGATAAAAATGAGTAGAGGCGTCATTATGATGATTCAACTTCAGCCATAAGAATTTGAATTTGAATTCAAAGAAGTGTAAAAATAAGCTTAAGTGGGGAAAACCTTTAGTTTTTCCCCACTTAAAGCTTGATCCGGACATTCGCTTTATTGGGATCGTTGTTGTCTCAATCTTACGCATTCGAGGCTCGGTTTTCAGCTATGAAGCACGGGTGCGCCAAATTGGATGAAGCACGGGCATCGGGTGCACGTCAGATGCGGGTGTGGCATGGGTGCGCACTGAGTGCTTGTTTCATAATTTTGCATACGTCTAGGACACGGCATGGGCGTGTATCGGATACTTCAGTGGCGAAAGCAGAATTTTGAAAAGAAGTTTTGGGGGTCAAAACTTAGATGACATAACATAAACTTAACTAAAAACTAACTGGGTTTAAATCTAGGCCTTGGAAGTCATGAACTGAGAGGGGAGAGAAAGAACAGTGGAGGCGAAGACAACGAGTGCGACGACATGTGACCACCAGCAAAGACTGGTAACATCCGGCAATGATCAGCGACCACCGGCAGGTGAGTCTCCTGACATGTCTTCCTCTCTCTTGTTTGCTCTACCTTCTAATTTTCTTTCAGAAAAGCTCTACCTTCTTCTTGCCTTAGTACTCTTACGTTGTAGGCTATTAGTGGGTTGTGGACCAAATTTTCTGCTAAGGATCTTGCGGTAGTTCTCTCTTTAATACTGAGTGTCGTTCCTCTTGTTTTCTACTGTTTGTAATATCAGTTGGGAGTTGGAGCTATCAATGACAACCAAAATCCTCCACCTCCACCCAATCACAGTACTATACCCCTTCGGATCTTTGCTATGAAACTTTGATGCTACTTCCCCTATGATGTATTTGGTGATGGATATGATGTACTTGATCGTACTGTAAAATTGTTAAATTTGCACTATATGGGTTTATGCACTTTCTTAATATTCAAATGAGCCCTGTTTTTGTTTAGAAATTCAATACTAAGCATACATAGCTACCAAAATTATACAATATATATTTGCCGTATGTACCGCACCTGTATCCTGTAGTCTTCAAAAACGCCGTATCCACGTATGCACACCCGCACCGAAGTCCGTGGTTCATAAGTAAAAAGGATCCAAATGCAACTAATTATAATAAGCTCATGCTTGCAGCTAGCCATTCGTCAAATCACATGTTCTATTAATTCTTAGTCTACTACAAAACTCAGTTTCTCAGTAAATAATTACCCACAGAATCAGCTTTAGTCACTGAATATCTAGATCTATTGCATGGCTGAGACAATCATCACCCATATATCTCTTTGAATCACAGGAACGACAATGCTTTATCTATAATACAGAAGAGACGATCATCACCGAGATATCTTGTATCACGGCAATGTCTATCATTTCCTATTTCATACACTAATCAAGAAAGTTTTTAGCGTGCAATTGCACTTCCGTTTTGCTTATGTTATTGCCATTATTCAGTACGTACATGAAAATATGAGGCTATAGGACACGTATTGCTACTATGATTCTCGTATACTAAATGCAACGGACACTCAATAGGCGCGGGAATATATATCATAGAAACACAATCCAAAAATCTAAGGTTTAAAATCATAAACAAAGTATAAGAATCATCTGAAACATCTCAGACGTATATGTCCTGTCAAAAAAATTCATCAAAGCCAAGGGCCCAAACATACCCTTCTTCCCGTAGTAGCTCGTCAATTATCGTTTCAAGACCCGAAAGGGGTTCAGTAATATAAGCATTGCTTGAGCTTGAAGAATCTAAACCAGCCGAGCCATTCTGTTACATTTAAGCAATCATCAATGCGAACTATGCCCATATAGAAGATAAATGTTATACAAACATCAGCATAGATAAAATATACAATTCAAACCTGAGGAATGACTTTGTCCAAAGTTTCTAAAAGTGGATCTTCCTCCAATTGTTTTATCGACAGTGTGATTCTCGACTTCCTCCTAGAATATGGTTTTCATTGAGAACATATCATCAATGTGGTTGGTAAATCAATGAAAGTAGATGGAAAACGATCAAACACTAATCAAATTTTCATAATAGTACAGTATTTCCAAATATAAGCACTTGAAACTTCAATATAGGTTTGGAAACTAATAAATACAATGAGGTACCATCACCATTATGAAGTAAGAAGTTTTCTTTCTTTTGATTAACGTCGTGAAAGATAATATAGCTTAAGGAACAAGCATCATATAAACAAGTATTTCTTTTTCTGTGTAACCAAAAGCCTACCATGCAGCTGCTAGCAGTAAAAATATGCTTTACAATGTTCTACAGTCAGTATAGGTTATTATCATTAATTCAGCGGCCTTTTATGGTTACGAAGCTTCTCCAAATCATCAAAAAGATTTCCCTTGTATAATGAATGATGCCAACTCAACCACAAAAACAAACCAAGTCCACTTAAACGGCCCTGGTCTTTAATAAATATAAATCCCTTGAATCATTATCGTCACAGAAGACGGTTTTGTTGCAAAAGAATAGTAGGAGAAATCTGATTGAATATTACTTGCCTCATTCAGCAGCCATGCAACAATTGACTTTGTTGAAATTGCATTCACTTGGGTTGTTTTTTCTTTTCCACCTCTAGATATACTTTGCTACAGGAGTTGAGAAGAAAAATATTGATGCTATCCAGTACAATATGCTTGAATTGAAGCAATTACTTGTACTGGTCAAATGATATGAAAAAATCTAGAATTTGTAAAGGGCACTGGGAATTTTGTCATTGGCACAACCATTACACCTGATCCTTAGGTAAAATTTAGAACAATCCTGTGACTTAGACCATAGAAAATGCTTACTTCCTTCAT
Organism: Escallonia herrerae; assembly: GCA_033070095.1. NCBI lineage: Eukaryota > Viridiplantae > Streptophyta > Magnoliopsida > Escalloniales > Escalloniaceae > Escallonia > Escallonia herrerae. The sequence goes on along the minus strand of JAVXUP010002373.1, from coordinate 7,964 downwards.
TGAGTGCATAAACTGTTGAATCAAGTATCGGCATTATTTTGAGTTTGCAACTGCACAAAAGCCCCAACTATAGCGTCTGTTTGATAACTTGTTAGTTTTCAGTTTTTTCTCCAGTTTTGTAAACCGGAGAAAAGAAAAACGCGTTTGGCAAACAGTTTTCGTGTTGGGAAATTTGCATCAGGGACCAAATCGGGGTAAAAGGACAGAACGCTAAAAACTAGACCTAGCAATGTTTGACCCGTACTCGTGGGTCTACCCGACCCACCCGAAAAAACCGGGTACAAATACATATAAGTGAGACCCGCATAAATTATACTCGTACCCGACGCGGTCCGTAATTTTTGGGAAAAAAAGGGGGTTCGGTACGGGTTACCCAGTGTACCCGAATTATCCAAGTAAATAAAATCTTTTTTGTTCCCTAATCCCCTAACCCTTCATTTTCTTCCCTTTCTCATTTCTCCTCTGATCTCTCAGACTCTCATCGTCACCGCCCCCGCCCCATCCTTCTCTGCCTCAACCGCCCATCTCTCTCTATCCCTCACTAATCACACATTCCCACACTCCCTCGACACGAGATTGGCCGCCGACCGTCAGCCTCCTCACTCGAGATCAACCTCCCACCATGACCCATCAACCCCCTCGGGCCCCTCACTCTTGAACGCCACCACCAACTGCCACCTTCCTGCTCTGCCTACCGCCACCACTCTCTCTCTCTACCCTCAGTTCTCACCCTCAATCAGTCACGAACTTGAAGTCTCCTCTCACAGATCTACTGCCGACAGCCGCCAATCTTCCGGTTCACTACCGATCGAGAAGCTCATATCCACCACCGCCGTTGTTCACCGCCGTTTGACACGGAATTCTACGAGGAAGGTGAGTCACTAACTCATTTCTTAAACTAGAAATTGTAAAAATTATATTGATTGTTGTTAAATTGTAAATATTATTTTGATTGTTAGATGTTGGACACGGAAGACTTGAATCATTCTCGTATAACTGTTAACTGTTTTTTAAGTATTAATGAAAAAACATTGACAAATGTTGTAATCAGTGATTAGTACATTGTAAACGAAAAGCAATACTGAAAAATTTTGTAATAAGTGATTGGTAAGACCGTAAATTGCTGAAAAATTATGGACGGGCCTGGTTATTTAGTGTTTGTTTTCAATGTTTTCTTTCAGCAGTTTCAGTAATTTCTTTCAGCACTTTTTCCATCATTTTTTCAGTGCTGGACCTGTTTTTTCCAGCAAATTTTTCACACTGAAAAAATTGTTATGTATGGTCTTGCATTTTTTCTTGTGTATTATTATGTATGGTCACACTGAAAACAATTTTTTAGCATTTCCAGTGTCTTTTTTCACCTGAAATTGTTATGTATGGTCTCGTTTTTTTTCTTATTCGTTGCTACAAGCTGTTTTAGGATCAATGGAATCCGTAAACAAGAATCCACCCACTGAAAATGTTGATGTTGATGTTGACGAGGAATCTCCTAGGTTTGTACTGATCCCAAAGTTGCTAAAGACATCAGTTTTGATGCAAAGTCTAGTAGAGGTGATATTTGGGAGAAATTTGTTATTATGGGGGAAAATAATAAACACAGGCCCTGTATAAGTTGGGTAAAGAGAAGAGTTTCACCATGGGGACAACTCTTTCATGGATATAAAACAGATGCAGTTAGAATACTCTACGAAATTAAGGTCCAAAAAGATTTCTCAAGACGTTTATCATGAAAGATTGGCCATCGAGATATTGGGGCATAATTATCCTTTCTCGATTGTTGAGCATAAGGGCCTTAGGGAGGTTCATAGTTATTTGAATGCGGAGGTCATATACTAGTATGCCGCAAAAGATGATTGTTTGAAACTTTCATTGAGTGAAAAAGACAAACTTAAGCTTGCTTTAGCTAGAATTACTGGTAAATAAACTGTCTTACAACGGATGTGTGGACTTCTATTAGATCCCAGGGATATCTATGCTTGACTGCACACTTTGTTGATGAAAACTGAAAATTGCATAGTAGAATTCTTAATTTTTCCCATTTCCCTACATCGTTGTGTGACAAAGCGTCAGATTTTTTGAAGGATTGGGGAATTGAGAAAAAAGTGTTTTCGATCACTTTAGATAATGCCTCTAGTTTTGATAACAAGCAAGATCATTTGAAAAATAGACTTCTAGTTAACAAAGTCTTGGTGAATAATGGGGATTATTTTCACATATGATATTTGTTTCATATCTTGAACCTCATTGTTCAAGATGGGTTCAAAGCTGCTAGATGGGTTCAAAGCTGCTAGTGAGGCTATTTACAACTTTAGGGAGAGCATTAAGAATGTGAAAGGATCTGAGAGTAGGTTAATAAAGTTTCCCCAATGTTGTGAGCAAATTGGTGTGGCAACTTCAACGGGTTTGCGCATGGATGTTCTCACTCGTTGGAACTCTATTTTTTTATAGTAGAGTGCGCGATTAAATTTCGGTCAGCACTCGTCAACTATTCCATTATGGAACCAAGCTATAAGTATTGAAGAATGGGACGTGGGGGCTAAAATTGCAAAGCTTTTTGCCCCATTTGCTGTAATGACCAATCTTGTGTCTGGGACTGAGTACCAAACGTCAAATCTGTATTTTAGTTTGGTGTCGCTGATGTCATTTACTTGGTTACCTCACAAGCCCTCTTACCATCCATCATCACCTATGCTGACATCATGACCAACCACCAACAGCTTCTGAATCTGAAATTCTATTTCGTGTTTGCGCACCCTCCACCCCCACCTCCAACTGAGTTTTTTCACATTTTTTAAGATCTAATTGACGTCTATCCTTTTGGCTTTTTCTGATTTTGGAATCAAGAGTAAAGATGTAAAGTATTTTGCATTTTTGGATCGAATTGTGAAAACATTTGCATTTGACCTGACTTATTCAAAGGAGTTAGTGTGCTTGTGTGGTGGTCATGTTTTGGGTGGCATGTAGGATGGTGGTGGGTGGGTTGCAATGGTTGTTGTAAGAAAACAATCAAGAACTAAACAGAATGGCTTGGACAAACGAGTGAGGTTTTCCTGTATATAAGCTAATGCACCAGATAGTCTGGCGCATCGTCAAAATTATAAAAAAGGGTAATATGAATTGTCTGAACTCTTTGAGAAAACAAAGATTGAGAGGCAATTTGGTCATTCTGAACAGTGTGCCCAAATAGTCTAGCGCACTGCTTTTTGGTTTTTTTAAAAAGTGATCTCGAACCGTCCACATGGTTGTGATCGATGGCTCTAGATGGGTTGGGAAAAGAGAGCCCCTACCATGGGTGGGAATGGGCTCCCATATGTATACATTGGTTGATCCTGAAAGCCTTTACTTTCCCAGCTATCCACAGGCGTCCACGTTGCGATAGGGAAAGCTAAGATCCTTCTTTTTTTGCAGTCACCTCGTCCAACCGCCACCAAAAAGAGGGGCAGTCACTAACCAATGACATAATTTCCCCTCTCTACATCCAACTGCCCCAGGAAGGGTAGTCACTAAAGGATGACATTATTGCCCCTCGCCTCGTCTAACTTTCTCTTTACAGCTTCTTGTTTCCCCTTCTTTCACCCAAAAAGATGTAGTTCAGAACCGGTAACAACGACCACAAATCTGTCTATTATGATTTTATAAACCTAACGGAATCGAACTGGTAATCGCATAGTCTCTTTTGATTGCAATAAATATTTTCCATTTTTGTTTTTCATTCACCAAATAAGTGCTTATGGTGATGCACGACTTGATGGAGATTTAAGCAGGTTGGGTTTGCCACGGCTGTTGAAGTAAATATGTGATTACTAGTTAACTAGGAAGCACCGACACCTCTCCTAGGTGGAGGTATGTCCTAAACTGACGGACACCCCGACACCTCTCCAACCGACATGTGATTTTTTTTTTTGACACCATGTCGAACACTTCGTCGAGGAGTGGCATGGAGCAGTGTCGGACCGTTTGGGGCCAATTTGAGATTTTTTTGAACTAATTTCGGGGGTCAATCTGTAATAAATAGAATATGTGAGGTTTTTCTACAAAAAATATTAAATGAGCCCTAATCTGTTGAGCCATTACCGTCTTCTTCTCTCTCACCTCCCCGCCCTTCTCTCTCACCTCACGGCTGCTGTCTGCCGACCACATCAAGGTTGTCGCCAGTGTTGCCGGAGCTCAGTCGCCGAAGATATCGAAGCCGATAGATCTGACGGCTACAGGCGCCGAAGATACAGAAGCCAGCTGTTGCCGTCGTTGCCAAAGGTCTCGCCATCGTCACCGGAGGTCCTTCGCCGCCATCGCTGACCCACAGGTTTCCTTTTTGTATCCTCATCTCGTCTCCTTTTTTCTTCTAGTCACTGAAAGTCCTCTCGTTTCTTTCCTCTTTTTTTCTCCCTCTGTCGTGCATTTGTACTGAACTTACTGAAGAAAGTCCCTTTCGTTTCTTTCCTTTTTTTCTCTCTCTGTCATGCATAGCATATCTGATGCATACCGAATTATCGATCGTCTCTCTCGTTAATTTCGATAGTCTCTCGTTTCAGACTTTTCAGTAGGCACATTTTTTTGTTAAATATTTGATATTTGACTTAGTTATTTTGTCCAATACATTGACTAAATAAATATTAACCAAGTAAATGTTGCTTGTATATTTTAATGTACTGCGTTGGATTTAACGTTTAAGTATGACTTGTATTTGAATACCTTGTTTTGGTAGTTTTTCATTATTGTTTGTTATTTTAGATTGTGGAATGTATTTGATATTTATTAAATATATATATATATAATAAAAAAATATTAAAAAATAGCGGTGTCTAGTGTCCCCGTCGGTGTCCGACACCGTGTCCGTGCTACCTAGCTTGTTACGGTTACTACAAACCTCAAGGCAATTGAGCAACCAGGGGAAAGTGCCTAGATAGATCCCACTGAAAGGGATCTAGATCCTCCACTACCATCACCGGCGACACCGTTAACAAATCAACCATCATACCGAGATCCACCATCGTCACTAACATATCAAAGATCTACCTTGGATCAATCAGTTAACTGAGCTTTTCCTACCCAGTACAAGAAAATGCCTGAGAGGCGGGGTAGGACGTGGAAACCAACTATCAAACAAATTAGGGATTATCTTAAATGATTAAGGGCATTTTGGTCAGGTAAAGGGACCGCTCATTTTTTATTTCTACGTTCTTGTTGTGACGTGGACAGCTGGAGATAAGCTCGATATATTATATTTATATGTAAACATACACACACGTAACCATTTATAAGGATAAGCAAAAGATAGATCAAGGAGAAATATCTTCTAGAATTAGGAAGAATTAATTAAACAATGGAACTTACTATGCAGCTTAATGTAAATATTTACAAACATAAAATTCATAAGAAGGTATAGTTGTGAAAATACCTATCTATTTTAATAACTTTGACCCGAACTTCATCACCCTCAGTTAGGATGTCTCTTACGTCCTGAACTAAATCCCACGAGACTTCGGAGACGTGTACAAGCCCAGTGAGATGATAACGACCTGCATCAAACTTTTACCATGACTTTAGCAACATCAAAACGAACTATTGGTCCTGGCTAGCAACATTTTTTTATATATGCTAATTACCATCTGAGAAGCGTAGATGAATGAAGGCACCATAATCCTCAACAGAACCCACCCTTCCTTCAAAAATATCCCCCACGTTGATTTTCTGAGAAAACTTCGACCAGCTGGCTTCCTTCTCTGAAAAAATCAGTTTCCTCTTCTCTTCAGCTGCTTGGATTACCTACGAGGCATTCTCATATTTTACTGAGATTCAATGCTACCAAGCAAATTTGCTATAAAGGAAAATAGTCGCACGTATCCCGCAAAAAAAATATAATTCGAACTGGTTGATTTTCAAATAAAGATGAAGACTTACACACATCAAAAGGCCAGAATATCCATTCAGGACATCAGCTGATCTAAAAGGGGAAAAGAAGTTCCATTATGACTGCAGAAGCTATTCTAAATGTGCTTAGCAACCTTCTCAGGTTTTAACTCCATACTTTATAGGCAAATTAGTTTCTACCTACCTTTCCAGAATATTACTCCAAAATGAATAGCCAAATCATTTTCTATCTGCCTGGCTGAAAAACGAAAATTTAGAATGAAAAAGTTTATACATCAACCTAAACTAAATGTATTAGTCCGTCCATATCTGAATGGCTGTAGTACTGCCTTTTCATTAATGCTTTACAACTTCATACCTTTTTAGTATATTTATGACAATAACTTAAATCTTCCCCTTCTCACCTGGCCGTAAGATATATAGTTCCATAGAGGTCTAGTATTACAAAAAGTGGAGCAAAATAAATCTTATTAAGATAAAAGTGAAAAACACCTGCCAAAAGTTCATCTACGGACAAGAACGCAAAATGCAATTACATATATTCCACAATATTTGTTTCCACTTGTCTTCAAAAGGTCCTCTAGCTTTTTTACTTTGAAGGTCATCTAGTTTTTCGTTGCAAAGAAAAATTCAAAGATTCTGGAGTGACTTGCAAGAGCTTAAACTCCTTTGCTGAAAAGAAAGTAGCTCCTCATAGCTTCTCTGCTTATTTTGAAAAAGTTATATCCCATACCATCATCCACACACTTATCCTAATCTTTTACATATTTTGGCCTCGTGTGCCTCCTCTAATTTCGATGGCCATTTCTGCACCTCTGGTACAAATTTCACAATGGCATATTTCTACATGATACACGTCATCTTCACGTCAAATTCCCATTTAAATCTTTTATAGTAATTGTGCACTTGATAAGTAACCAAACAATTCAGAAGCCAATTGCACAGGTATCAAATGAAAACAGATAACACGCCTATTAGTTCATCAAAAACTCACTACATGCTCGCTTCTGCTAAGATGGTGGTGTTTAAATATTGACAAGTGCCCGAACTGAGACACTACATATACAAGGAAACTGATATGCTGCTCTAACGGTAATATTTCAATCAATGAATGATAGAGAAAATGCAACTTGACTGCAGCAGCTTATAAAAATAGGTACCTTCACAGAAATACGAGAACCAGTTAGAGTTTCTGCAATCTCTTGGATGGTCTTGTGGGGTTCTAGATAATATGGCAGCAGAGAGAAATACAGATTAACGAATATGTTCGAGGGATTATCAAAGATTAAGTAATTAAACACGTACTCTATGGCAGCAACAGAAACAAGAGCCAATAATTTTGCAGAACAGCTAAGCAGAATCTGGAAATAGAGTAAAATAGCTAAGAAGCACTTTGATAATAAGAAAAGCTAAGGTGTTACGTTAAATGCATATTAGCAACTTAGGAACCATCTAAGAAGCGTGGGTGCGGATACGCGGATACGAGATTTTTGAAAATTTTAGGATACGGGTGCGACGGGGATACGGCAGATTTTATAAATATTTTTTTAACTATATACACTTATATATGTAAAAAAGCATAAATATCCCAACTAAAATAATGAGAGTTTGTTAAGTTTAATGGGTTGCTTCTTAAATTTGGAAGTTTTCAACTAAATTAGTGATAATTTTTTAAGTTTGGACTGTTTTGTAAATATTGAAATTGTATAAGTGAACACAATGAAGTTGTATGTGTAATACTATTATTTCTTTGAAATATTGGGGCTGATTTAAAACATAAGTTGATAAGTGGGTAGAAAAATGAAATGGCGAAAGTCATTTATATCTGATAACTTCCAGCCACACCACCACCTCGATAACATCGATGCACATTTTCTCCTTTCTCCAGCCACAGAGCTGCACTCCCCGCAGCACCACACACCGCAGAGCCGCAGAGCTGCAGCACCACACGCCGCAGCGCCGCACTTCGTTCGCCGGTCAGATCTTCTCCTTCTCCTTGTCCTTCTCCTCCTCCTCCCTCTTCTTCTCTCTGGTCTCCTCTCTCCTCTGTGATTCCTTGCCAGTGGTCGTTTGAGTCGCCGGTGGTCACAAAT